>JARDVY010000037.1:185000-452500 GCA_029030555.1 Ornithoptera alexandrae
CCATCCGCAATGTGCGCGGTCGGCCAGTGGAGGAAAACTGCTGCTGCTGATCTAAGGTAAAGCCTCCGCGAATGTTATGTTACGTTACGTTTACGACAAAAATACGATTTCTTCATTAATATTCACGCCATTCATTTACACATAAAAATAAAACATATTCACCAGAAATACAAAATGACTGCAATCTATTAGAAACTAGTTCTCGATAAGCAGACGCGCCGGTCGCGCCGCCAGCCGCTAATGGAAGGATCCTTGATGGAAGGATTACAAAAATACTTTGTCCATTCCGCTGCCATCACATGCTGCCATATCTAAGATAGCTCTCTCCTGCCACAAAAATTTACTTTTAAACAGAGAAGAAGGCTGGCGGGTCACCACGGAATGCCGCTGACCTTCGCGGTACGAAGAAGGAATTTAAAAACCTCCGAAAACACGCCGTTGGTTTTCCCAGCGTTGCACAAGCGCACGCCACTGTCGGCCCACGCGCGTGGGCACACGGCGCGGAATCCGTTGCGATCGATCACAGCGACACACTACAACTATAACGCGTTTGCGATTTCTGTATTTAAATTCCGCTAAAATACAGATAATAAATTAAGCTCAAAACGATTGAGGTGTCATGGCGTCCATTTCCGTTAAGCTATTACGGTGTAAGGATTACTAGTTTATTATGGTGAATGTAAACAAACATTGTTAAGTACTTACGATCCCGACTGTGACTGCACTTCACATTTGTCAGGAGAAAATTAAATTATATATTTACTATCAGTGTGAAGGTAACAGCGATAACTGTGCAACGGTGTATACGATTCAAACGTAGAAATATTCTTCATTGAAGAGAGAGTTAAAGCAATAAGTGGATACATGATGAGATGGCGTTATCAGTCGACGGCGGGCGCGAGTGCAACTGATAGATTATACAATGAAGTTAATGCAGAGATGCCTGCGGCGCGGCACCGCCGTGAGCACCAGCGCCTGCGCCTGCGCCCGCTCCCTGGGGCAGTGCCGGGGAGCGGGCCGGCATCCGGACGATCGGCGCGCTGAACACACACGGCGCATGTAAAGCAGGCGGGACCGTCCAGTCGCAGGCCCCGCGCCCCTGTCCGCGGGGTGGGAACTTTACTAGGAACCAAAACGCCACCGTTTGGGAATATATACCATATAAATGTGTCCTTCGTTGGAGCAGGACGGTCACCAGCAGCGAACGGTACGCTGGCCACGCTACCAACGCGAGGTGCTAGTTAGCACATTTACACTATATTAAAACATTACATTGCACTACTTATAATCAATGCACTTTAAGCCATGAGAGATGCACAAACAAGATGTTTGTGATGACATTGCTTAGCGGTAAATCTTGGTCGCGCAGTTCAGTTCAGTTCAGTCCCGGCGCCGAGTAATGTGTTTAGCGTAGTTTGTCGCACCTTTGTGGTACGATGGCATCGGTCACTTGTTTACCGGATGTGACCCCGAGACCGCGGCCCCGCAGCTTCGCGGGCCCACAGCCAGTACCACCAGCACCATTGTAAACGGCGCTAATGGCGCTAACTGGAATCATTTGCACGTCGACCTGACGGGCTTCACTGTGCGCTCTGGTGACTTACATCCTACATACCTCACCGTTCGAACGCCTGTACTTAATATTTATATTATATATTATATTTTAATCAAATGAACAAACCGGAAATGAAGACGAACTTATAACATTAATTAACGAATGTCTAGACAACTTTGAGAAAATTTAATTACGTTCTAGAAGTTGTGCAAAAAGATGTAAAAAGGTTCCGTCGAATCGAGAACTTGTCGTTGTCACCAAGTGCTCAAGCAGTTGCTAATTCAATTATCCGGTGAACGACGAACAGACAGTGCACAGAGAACAACGAACTAACGCCAAAGCAACATAGATACAGCTCACAGCATCACGCAACCGCAAGACAATGATCCCGCGGCCGGGCGGCCGGGCCGACCGCTCCACTTGTAGCGGGAAAACCCTGGCCCCGGCAGCTGCTTGGAGACGTGACTCCCCTCCCTAGCACCCCCCCTCCCCCTCCTTTAAACATACCAAACCGACGTGGCGCGTTAGTTGACCTTCCACTGGATCAGGCCGCACGAAGCGGAAACTTGATTATTCTTATATACGCTCATAATTTATTTTGAGACTACTGTCAGTGAGTACACAAAATATTTATAACCTAAGTGCTGACCCACACCACACACCGTCGGGGAACCGTCGGAAGCAGACTCCGTCAAGGTACCACCAGATGTCAATACGGAAAAGCTTGCGCCTGTGTCTCTGCCGTGCAGATGAAAGGCTGTATGTCATATCTGCATGAGTCGATGAGTCGATCGCTAAATAATCATCATCTCCCAATGCGAGCTTCCCTAACGATTGCAATGACTAGTAGGTAAGCGCGATCTGATGTTGTGTAAACATGGTCTTCGGCGCCGCATGTCACCGTTCGCTGCCACTACGAACTCCTCTGGCCGCTTTGTTACATAACGAGCAGCTCATTTAGCCTGGCGCCGTATCCGCCCGTGCTGACGAGCGCGGCTACCCATCCCGCCGCATCTCGCGTGGTCCACCAACGATCCTGCCACTATATCTCGGCTGCACCATTTACCGATGTGTTTAATATTTCAATGATTATTGGCGATCTTGGGTTCGATTCCAGGGTTATCTGAGAGGGTCTTTAGATGGAACCAAGTGTTTCCACCTCACTGTTTCACCATCTACAGAATAGCGATCATCATCTAAAATTAACGTCAACTGTTAATAGATTGTAGAAAGGCACCTATGGGACCAGTGGGATATCGCGAGAGCGATGTGCCGCGGCGGACGGTCACCACCACCACCACCACCACCTCCACCACCACCTCTTAACAAAACGTTTATAAGTTGTATACATGTACAACACATATATGTCTAATGAATTCAGTTATTTAGTTCTCGTTAATTATATTGCATGGAACGTGCGTGCGCAGACTGTGACGTGACGTGACGTGACGTCAGCCGTAGCACGACACGTCACACCGAACAACTGCGAAACTGTACCAGTAGAAAGTTCTTTCTGAAGGCTCTTCCGGCAACCCCTACGGCTTAATTTCGGATGTACCGAGCACTGCACTACATAAGCTACATAACTTATGCTGAAACATAAAACTTACTGCGCGCTGTGCACTGCAGCCGACTTCAACGCTGTATTGCCAAGTTCGAGTGGTCGCTCGGTAGCAAGGTCACGGTTGTCATGGCGACCGGGCAGGCGCACACCTCGCGACTTTCACCGGCCACCAGCGGGCGGCGAGCGGCGAGCGGCGAGCGGCGGGCGGCCAGCAGACCGTCCGGCAGACGGCTAACGGTGCATAGTCACCATCGCTGCGACCTTATCCCAATTGCGCGTGCTAACGGTACCCGCTGATCACTGCGCGGATTCAGTCGCGCGAGTTATTTTACACGGGAACTAGCTTACTAGCCGCCATTATTGTTTTACAAGCGAAATTAAGGAAACTATTAAAAATTCTTTTGTGGCTCTCTCGGAGAAGGTAGGGCACGTGTCTCACCCTTCCTCTGATAAATATCATTTGAGTAAGATTATTCCCTCAAACTGCTGCGCCATACCACCCTGAACATAATAATGTTCGTTGACAAAAAATGTTGCCGTTTTCTGTGCTGACGTGGAGCCCAAAGTCCAACGACATAATTTAATAAAAGATGTGACTACAATGACAGTGATGGTGACCCAGTTGTGAAGCTAATGTGAAAGCTGATCCAATAAGTTCAAAAAACGGCAGGATACATGGATACAGTGGCAGATTTAGACAAAGTATACCAGCAGACGTTGTGTAAACTAGTACAGTCATAATTTATAACATGAGCACACCGCAATAGCCTGGCTCCACGCGGGTCACGGAAGTCAAGCGTGAACCGCTGTAATTACGTACGTGAAGGTGTTCACTTAAAAAATAACTAGTTCAACGTGAAATAGCGTCACTGGTTTATAATTGAGAGTAATAAGAGTGGAGGCTGCGGCGAGAGGGCCACAAGAGACACACGCCCTCATTACGCGGAGAGGCCCTCCCGAAGTCCCGCGACCCGGAGAGCGTTACGTCACTTCTTTCATTTCCACGAGCAAGATATTTACATAACTCGCGTTTCCGGCCTCTATTTGTTATACCTCTCTTTCAGCTGAAGTTGTATACAAATTAAAAAGATTATATGTAAATATATATGTTTATACAGGGTGAAAGGTAATAGATGTAAAAGATCTGGAGGGGCTAAAGTATAGCTCGTATCCTATTTATCTATGTATGGAATACCCCATTCAAAAACAATGCTTCTGGAGTTATTCATTTTTTAAATATTTTTCACACAATTCCCGATTTTCTAGGAAAAACTTTAACGATTTTTTCCTTATTTATTTCTACACAAAATTTAATGTAATAATTATTGTCTAATCATTGTTTTATTAAATTAAATTAATAATCATCACTTAGAGGCTAAAACTTTTATATAAGGTTCTTTGAAAGTCGTGACAGTAAAAAATAAAGCGTCATGCATTTTTATTTAATCTTAAAATAAAATTTTATTTATAAAAAAATCGTATAAAACACATAAATAAGTACCTGACTTCAATACCTATCCGACAAGGTATAAGAAAGTACATAAAGTTTCTAAAATTTAGAAAATAAAACACTTGCAATAAAAGCAAGTACCATGAAATATCAAACTGTAGAGACACACAACAGTAGACGCCGCGACGGCCCTTAATTTGACTGTTTTGTTTTTGTTGTAACACGTGCGAGCTTGTTGTTGTCGTTTTAGATATTGAGTTCATTGTAAAAGTTTAAAGTAACAGTTAATTTAAATTTTGCTCAAACTGACGGCCACGGTTCCTGATACAAGCACGGAGGCTTTTTCTCAAGTCAGATCGAGAGACTCGCCCTGTGAGCTGTTATCTTATTTTGTCAGCAGCGACGATGATGTATGACTTTAAATCTTCTAACGAGTTAATTGGTGTTGTGTACACTAAAGACTTCATGTGGCCCCATAAGTAATAATCGAAAGGTGTTTAATCAGAACACCTTGCGAGCCACGGTGCTGGTGCGCCTCGGCCAATCCATCGCTGAGAAAAATTAGTGTCTAACCACTGTCTTACATCGAGACGAAAATAGGCGGGACAACCGTCATACTGGAACACCATTTCTCTTCTGGTTTCCAATGGTATATCCTACAGACAATTAAAAAAATTATTTCGAAGAAAATCGTCGTACGTCTCCCATTTAAATTGTTAGGTAAGAAGACTGGGCCTATCAAGGAAGTATGACTTATACCCATCCATACGTTTACGGAAAATCTTTGCTGATGAGCTCCTTCTCTAATAACGTGGGGATTTTCACCTCGCACAGCCCAATAATGACTATTATGAAAGTTTGTTATGCCGTCTCTATCAAACTTCGATTCATAAGTCCACAATATTTTGGCGAGAAAATCATTATTTTCTAAGTCTGCATGCAGCACTAAACGGCAGAAGTCTAACCTCCTTGCAGGGTCTCCTTCCTCCAGGGCCTGGACCAGTGTGTAATGGTAAAAGTAGAGCCTTGCCGTATGCACAGTAAAGCACACTCTCCATTGTGTTAAACCCAGCAATCTTGCCACGACCCTGGTTGACGTAGTCGGGTCTATAACAAAATGGTCTATGACTCCTTCTTCCTATTCAGTATCGTAGATGCGTGGCCTACCTGCGTCATGTCGCCATTGTTGAACGCTGCCAGTTTCCGTGACGCGATGATACGCCGCAGCAAAAACCCTATGACTTAGTAGGTGACGATTTGGAAAACGTAGCTGATATTCTTTTCGTGCTTGTAAAGAATTTGCATCACTAGGTCCATAACAATGGAAAATGTCAGCGTATTCTTCATTCTCGTAATCCGCCATTGAAATTAAATTTATTTGGTATGTACATCCGCCCACGAAAGTACTCAAATTTGAACTGTCGTACTGATTCATTGCCTAGAAATGACATTGCACATGTTTTACAATGAACTCAATATCTAAAACGACAACAACAAGCTCGCACGTGTTACAACAACAACAAAACGGTCACATTAAGGGCCGGCGCGGCGTCTACGGTTGTGTGTCTCTACAGTTTGATATTTCATGGTACTTGGTTTTATAACAAGTGTTTTTTTTTTCTAAATTTTAGAACCTTTATGTACTTTCTTATACCTTGTCGGAAAGGTATTGAAGTCAGGTACTTATTTATGTGCTTTATACGTACTTTTTATAAATAAAATTTTATTTTAAGATTAATTAAAAATGTAAGTATGATGCCTTATTTTTTTACTGTCACTACTTACAAAGAACCTAATTTAAATATTTTAGCCTCGAAGTGATGATTACTAATTTAATTTAATAAAACAAATCATTGAATTTTTTCCATAAAATCGGAAATTATTTGATAATTATTTAAAAAATTTATAACTCCAGAACCATTGTTTTCTCGATGGGGTATTCCATATTTTGGATCTTTTATACCTATTACCTTTCACCTTGTATATATATGTACCAATTCCTGCTGAACATGTTCTCTGAAATTGAAAGCTGTTCCCATCCCCGTAGTTGCGAAGTAGTCTATTGTCAGTTTTGTTTCGTTTGTTAGTATTATTATAGCGCGGTGTTCCGGCTGTTCAGACAGGCCGTGCCGGATCTGGTAGAAAGAGAGCGGTGAGCGGTAAGCGGGTCGCGGGGTCACAGACGCGCGAAACTAACACACATCAGGTAGTGGCAGTGCCGCCACATCACCATCGTCATCATCATTAGCCGAAAAACATCCACTGCTGGACATAGGTCTCCCCCAAAGATTCCCAAATCGATCGCTCCTGCGCTGTCTCAATCGCCGGACATCAGAGACCGTCGTTTGTAGGGGGTTTTTTTAAGAAGATTTTGGGCTATTTCCGACCAAACGGACATTAGCCAGACTTATTTCGTTAGGGTCGTGATGACCACTTGATTATTGGTACAACGTGTGTGAATCTGTCCGCTGACAAGCGCCTGTCTACATGGTGCTGGCGTTGCGCTCGCGTATTCATATAATATATTAAATGTACGACACAACGTTTTTTTTCTTTTCCTGAAAACAATCTGCCAACAAAGTTATATTACTATATACTTGAAACATTTCATTGCCGTTACAGTGCAGTACAGCACAACCGAAGACGCTCCGTGCTGGCGCAGGAAGCGCTGGTGTTACGTCTGCAAGCTGGCCGCATTTACAGCTCGAATAGTAATTTGAATGTAAGCCATCAATGCCACCAGCCACGCTCTAAGCAAGGAAACCAGTTCTGCATTTACACTACTAATACACGTGAATATAAGCTGCACTTACTACCACTTGTTACTTAATATTACAAAAATAATAGTGAGGTAATACGCGCGATTGAGTGCGCGCGCTGCTGCAGCACTGCGGCGCTGACGCAACAGCACGCCCGGACAATCGCAGATTGTAATTTCACGACAATTCACACATTTCGTTCCACACCTCTCTCAACCGGTAAACGCTGCATTATGAAGCTGCAAACGTTTCCGCCGCTGCGCAAAACAACAACAACGAAGCGAAAGCATTTCCGACGGTCACAGAACGTGCGGTCACGCTGCGAGGAGTTACACCGAACTCTCACAGCACCCGCAAGATATCCAAAAATGTCACAACCTCTCGAACTGACTCTATATCGGAAAGTGGAGAGTTAGCACAGACATTAACCTTTTTTCTTTTTAATTATTTCTTCGCAAATAAAATAGAAAAGAAACAAAATGACCTTCTTGCATTTATTGATTCTGTGTTACGTGAATATTTACCACCAGGACAAGACGTCCCACTATCAAGTCTGCATGATATATATTCATTATAAATATCGCATCACTGCACAAATTTGAAGCAGTTGGCGACCTTAATTGAAAAACGAATTCCTGTTCAGATCGACGGTAAGATTGGGCGATGTACACAATATATATATATATATATATATATATATATATATATATATATATATATGTACGCGAGCAGTGCTACCAATACTTGACATGATTGCACGCCAAGGAAGAACAGCAAGCCAGCGGCAGCGGCGGCGCTGACTCACGCCCGTGACTCACTGTAACGGGCTCTCGGTACACTTTCCTCGTGGACAGCGGCGGCTGCCGACCTTTGACTCCGACATCCGCGCACTGTTCACTAAACACTGTATTAAATAAATCTTTAAGAAAACACCCTGCCTTGAGAGAAACTCGGCGAGGGGTGAAGTCGTTCGTACTCGGCGATAGTTCTCAGTCTTTGGAGTGATCGTGCAGCAGGCTCATAAATCGAGTACACGGTAACTCAACATCGACAATGTATGTTAATTGGCCACGGTTCAACTGACGAGTGCTCCTCTACAAAGGAGCCCGCGGGCGCGCGCGTGTGCGTGCGTGCGTGCGTGCGTGCGCGTGCGCGTGCGCGTGCGTGTGAGTGACGGCGCACGCGCTGTAGTCGGTTGCGATATTCAAATGGCCCATGGAAAGTGTGCCGCTGCCCGCTCCCTGCCCACAATCAGACTACAATGGCGAGAGCTCGGCGTCATGTCCCACCAGCAATTAATCCACCGCGGCATCGCCTAACAAATATATTCTCTAATTCTAACAAAAAAAAATTATTACTCTAAAGTGATAATCAAAGAAAAAACATTTTCCGTAGTTTATTATAGTGCAATATAAAAACTTGATCATCCGCAAATTGCACTGTATAGAGTAAGGAAGTATAAAATTATTTGGTATGCGACGGTACGACTGGTAGAATTAAAAGTAAAAAAGTTAACCCTTTGTGGGAAAGGACTAAGTCCAGCAGTGGGCGTTTTTCGGCTAGTGATCACCATTATTAGTTTTAGTTACCTATCTCGCGTCTTGATGTAGAGAATAGAACTGAAGCAGTGTATAGACCTAACCAGCTAACCGAATAACGTTGATGAAAAAAAATGTTAATTAAATATTTTTATAAGAAGGGTCTAAAGCAAAATAAAAGTAGAAGGAAGATTCGAAGATCCGCCAGCTGGTGGTAATGAATAGAACGGCATCGGTGAAGTAAATGAATAGAGTCGATTCTTGCTACTTCAGCAATGTGACCCCCATAAGAGATATCTCCAAGTAGAAGTGGATAACATCATGCCTGATACATTCCTGTAATAACATGAAACGCCAATCCGTCTACCTTGTGTACTTCTTAATTATTTGATGATAACGATTAATAATTAAATATTTGAAAACATCCAAAAAGGAGCTGAACGTCATTAACCATCTTCTACCGTTCAACCACCCATTTGTTGGGGTTCCGTGCGACGTGTGTTATAAACTAGAAATGATTCCTCTTCAAGTGTCAAATCTTTGTTATTAAGAATTAACGAGACATTTATTAGTGTTTATCTTCGTCACTAAAGGCTTACAGCTTCCGGTAAAATGTTACTGTGTTTCAGTTTATAACACGCTAGGTTGATGACAAATGAGTATGTTTCTCTTTTCCCGTATCTACTAGTTATTGAGTGCTGGCGTTACACTCAACATCTAAAGAATTTGCGACAATTCACAATGAAAGACACGAAGCGGTAAGGAGCTGCCGCCGCGCTGTCACCGAGAGGTGGGGGCTGCGGCACGGGCGGGGCTCTCCTCGAGACCGGGTCAAGTGGCTCTTCGCGCAAAACAACCGGAATGTCGGTGCCGCCGCCCGCTACAGGAACAAGGACTCCTACAGAACGTATATGTGTAAATATTATTTAATAGGTAAATAAGCAAGGTACTGAACCCAACTTTAATCCATATCTTAGTGCGATGCACGGGCACGCACTCACGTGACTTACCCGGTCTGCGGTAGTGTGGCGAATTCAGTCAGGAAGTCGGTTAAGTACTAAGACAAATAAACACGACCGTACACTAAAGATGTACATACACAACCACACGTGTTGCATCCATTCAAACACATGCATTTCCATGCACATGCTTCTGTTGCAATGCGCCGGCGTGCGCGTGCGCAGGATTTCGCGTGTTGGGGCACAGGGCGGCGCGCGCGCACCCGCACCGCCCGCTCATTTACAACTTTTCGATTTGCCCAACTTCGTGCTACTGCTAACAACCAAGGGCACGACGTAGAAGGCATAAAGCCTGTAGAGACAAGGGTAACAAATACCGCAAGTTAACTATCGATCCTACGGCACGGGAGCTGGTGCTGCCGACCAAGCGCACGGTTTATATTCATTACCTCTCTGACGATTTATTATTACACAATCTGGATAATACAAGTGCAATGAAATACATTAAACCCATTGCTCGCTGTGATGTCCTAATGGTAAGGCTGTTGGAGAAGGTGGGGCTCCCCTTGGGCAGTGGGTTTACCCGGGTGCGGGGTGCGCGCGCGGCCATGGCGATGCGAGGCGTGGTGCCCGCGATGCCCCCGGCGCTCCGACAATTACATTACGCAACTCCTCACCTCGACGCTCTCCGCGCTTAGTATTCCCCGGGCGGCGGCGGCGCCGGCGTTCAATTATACCATATTAGTTGCATAACCAACTACACATGCTGCAGCCGCGGCGGTGGCGGCGGCAGCGTGCTGCGCCTGCGCGTGCACGTGAGCGCGCTGCATGCGTGCGCGGCGCGACCGGCGGAATATCGAGCAGTGCGCATGCGCACGTGATCTTATCGACGGACTGTTTCGCACTAGTGATTCAGCCGAGGCAAAGCCAGAGGTGGAGGCAGAGGTGAAGGCGGCGGCGACGTCTACCGTCCTAGTCGATTATACAATTAGTCGGAGACGTTTTTAGTTATTATGCAAAAAGCGCGGCAGAGGTCATTGCGTCAGTGTTTAACATTCGCGGCGCGGCGCAGCCTTCGGCGGCAGCGGGCGGCGGGTCGGCGGGATCATGACAAACGAACGAAACAACCCTCTCGACCATCATGCAATCCAGTAACGACACCACTAACGGAATGCCTCATTTTAAAAACAGTTAACGGCATCCGATATTTACGTTGTTTTTTGTATTTAACGCGTAAATAATGCGCGACTGATTATCGATACTAAATTTCCAACCAAAAATATGTTCACCTAACAGTTCGTGAGGGCAAAAAGGATAAGATTAAAACAGAAATAAAAATATGTAAGCTGAAAGAAAATCAATGTCAAAATATACGAAAATTATACCAAAACAACCGATGTTTTTAATAGACTAGCACAGTCTTACTGGGTTATGTGACAAAACGAAAACAAATCAATAAGGATATAATTTCGCACAATTCCTAAAAATCTTATGAATTTAAAAATAAAACCGTAAAACCGTAAAGGTTGTGAAGACGACTTAGTTATTAATAAGTCGAAGGATAAACGGCAACAGGACGGAGGTAAAAACTCACCGGCTCGTCGTGCGGCTGCCTCCGCGAACACGTAACATTTGACAGCGTGCGGCGGGTCAGCGCGGTGCGGTGCTGTGCCGCGCATGCGTGCGTGCGTGCGTGCGTGCGTGCGTGCGTGCGGCGCGGGGCCTGGGGCGCGAGTGCGCGCTGCCGAGCCTGGCGGACGCGGGGCGGAGAGGAGCCGCGCGGGGCGCGGGGCGCGGCGCGCTGCCACACCCCGCGCTGCGCCGCCTCGCCCCTGGCCGCGCTACCTCGCCCCGCGCCGCACCGCCACGCCCCGCGCCGCACCGCGCCGTTCCGCCCCGGCCCGCCTCGCCGCGCGCCTGCAACAGCCTGCATTCTACTGATTTCGCGAGCGCTCATCACTCCTGTCCACCGGGGCAACGACCGCCACATTTATTTTTTTCAATTTTCTCCGTATAGACTACACCACTAGAATTGCCTTTTAAATAATAGGTACGAGAAAACAAAAACCGGTCATCTGATAATTCGGAGAGAATTTAATCTGGCTTCAGCGTAAATAAAACCATTCTCTTTCATTAGTCGTGAGCTTCTGAATGGCTACGAATACACTTAAGTTTTCAGTCAAGCTCCAGCAAAGTTCACCCAGTAATGATAAGGAGTCTCTCAAACTCGTGAACAACTTCTTTCTTATAAGAAGAGTGCGAAGTATTGTTATTAAAAATAATTTGACTGTTGATAGAAGTCTTCTTAGAAACTTTCCAGACGGATACCGCTTCCTGTGCTCCATTCTTACGTAATTCAAACCTTTCGCATTTCCACCGCCGAGTAACCACGCATGCAGTAAACAGTTCCAGTTAGAAGTTCAAGATTAAATAAAGATTTAACTTTCAAGTTGCAGAAGTAGCCGCCCCCCAACATGTTTTACCGTCCTCAGGTTGTGAGGGAAATTTATAATGACAGTGTTAAATGCATTCAAGCAAATTGAGGCGAAACGTTTTGCCTTAAGATAATTTAAAAAGATTTGTTCAATTAAATCATTTAAGAAGTACCGTAAATGATAATAGTGATGTTAAGGATTTTACAATGAGCATGCAAGTCCTGTCGGAATCGGGACGTTATAACTTGATTGGATTTATAATCAACGATTGTCGTGTCGGTCCTGGCGAGAGTCTTCCTGCCGACATCTTTAATTTACACATTATGTAAAATGTAATTACTACAACATAAGCGGTTGCATTGCGCGCACTGTGCACCCAACGTGACATTAACATGTGCAAGTGACGCATCGCGACAGGCAACGCTTAGTACGTAAACCAGCTTCGGACTGCTGGCCCGCACACCAGGCTCTCCACAGCCGCCACACGGAGCGCAGACTCTACACTCGCGACGTTGACGTTGACGTTGACGTTGACGTTAATTAGTCAACACTACAATTCTATAACTTACTCGAATCGTCATACAACTTATGAAACTACTCATTCAAAGCACAAAGCAGCCACAAATAACTTAATCAGCTTTAACAAGTTGCAGTTTGCTCATCGCTCCAAGCTACGTTGTTGTTAATGCTGCCTTAAACAGGCGTCGGCAACATCTTATTAAAAAAGGACATAAAAACTGCGCACAATGCGTATACTGCGCACAATGCGCACGCTACGCACTCTGCTCTCGCTGCGCACGCCACACACCCTGCACACACTGCACACGCTACGCACGCTACGCACGACGGGCACTATGCCCACGATGCGCACGCGGCCCACGCACCTCACCTTGACCCAGGCTGCACAAGCGGCACTTGCAACGCACGCTGACCACACAGCGCACGGGACCTTCTTTTTGCACGCTGCGCACGCTGTCCACGATGCGCACGCAACGCAGCGGCACATGCTGCACACTCTACGCACGATGCGCTTTTTGCCCATGCTGGCAACGCGGTGCAGCTGCGCATGCATTGCACGGTGCCCACGTTGGGCACGCTGCACACGATGTGCCCGCGACGCACGCTGCCCATGCTCCCTACGGTGCGCAGGTTGCCCACGCCACCCATGCTGTGTCCTCTGCGCACGCAGTGCATGTGGCCTGCGCTAAGCAAGCTGCCTACTCTGCGCACGCTGCTCACGTTGCGCAGATTGGCCACGCCGCCCACGCTGCCCACGGTTCGCACGCTAACCACGATGTGCACGCAGCCCACGCTGCACACAATCCCATGCCGCGCACTCTGTGCACTTTGCCCACGCTGTGCACACTACGCAAGCTGCGTACCCTACGCACGCTGCCCACACTCCCCACGCAGTGAACATTGCCCACGATGCACAGTTTGCCAACGCTGCGTACGATGTGCACTAAGCGCACGCAGAGCAAGTCACTCACGCTACGCACTCTGCGCACGCTGCCCACAGTTCGCACGCTGCCCACACTCCCCACGCAGTGAACGTTGTCCACGCTGCGCACACGCAGCTTCAGTTGCACTAATTTTTATATTATTTACAGTTCGAGTACAGCTTAGCACTTGGCGTTCGCGTTGCTCACCCACAAGTGTTCGCGTTTATTTGCACGCGCTGATGTTTGAACGCAAAAGGAATTTAACCTTCATATATCATATTTAAGGGAAATAAGAGTTTACTTGCGCGTGAAAATACTTCTTACTCCCCCAATGCGTCACCATTGGTACCCATCAAAAATGTGATAATACACGTGACAAAATGGTATAAGGAAGGAAATGTCTTGTCTGTCCAAAACCTACTGTACACACACATACATATGTATATAAAATAACCCACAGACAGTGTACTTGGACAAACAGACTACGTCCAGGGTACGTGTTTACGTTGGTGCAATACGCTGACACATCATAGCAATCTTTTCAAGATTTCAAAGCTTTACTCCTAAACAACGCCTGTTGTAATGAACCGTGACATCGTCATCTTCATCATCAGCCGATAGACGTCTACTGTTGGAGAAAGGCCTCTCCGAAAGATCTGCGCTGTTCGCGACCTTCACCAAACAGTCAGCATGGTCTCCGATACCGTCGGTCACTAGGGGCCGTCGTTTGTAAAGATTAATATAGGGTGTATTGGGCCATTTCCCACCACGTTGGCCCAATTTGAGTTTATGGAAACCAGAGCCCCATTTGTTGATTAGCAGGGTGCTCCATAAGCAGATGAGCAGATGAATTTAGTCCCACGAGTTATTGTGCGGGAGCTCTTACACCATTGGAGCGCGTATGAAAACATAATCATCGCCTTCTAAAAGAAGAAGAATTACAATTTCTAGCGAGCCGCTGGCAAACACGCGCAGTTCCATCGAGCAGCCTAATCCCGCAATGGACAACAGTACCATTGCCGTGGCCTTTTGTCCGATGATGTTACTGTAAGCGCACCTTGCTTGCGAATGATCCACGTACCCTCATGACGTCCGGCATGATTTGGACTCATCTGTGATGTAACCATTGCACAATTTTGTGCATACGGCAACAACTTGGTGATCCATTCCTACGTCAGAAGTTAAAGTCCAGTTTGTAAGCACTGGTGATATCTGAATATGATTTCACAATATCAAAGTTCGCTACAGCTGGCAGTAGTTATTACAGATGAAGATTAATAAAATAAAATGAAATAATAATAAGGTATGGGGAGAGAACGTGCGCTGTCAACAATTGGCGGGAACGAGCCGTAATGGCGGGAAGCGCGGCGCGCCGGACGCGCTCAAGGCGAAGCAAATAATTAACGAAAGACGCTCGGCGGAGCTTCCTCGTCTTACTGCCGCCTCATTCGTAATACCTTCTTAATAATACAACCTTGTTTAAATCCTTATTCGTCCACAGCATCCCCATCGACGGCGACCAATGATGACTCCCAACGTGTCAGAGTATGTTGATAGCCGGAACGCAGCAATGCTCTTATTGCGGCAGCTTCACAATATGTGGATGGTATAGGCAAAGAGTTCAGTGACTGCGCCGCGGCGCCAGTTATTTTTATTACTCGTCATTAGGACGAATGTGCACGGCAGGTAACAAAAACTGCAGTGGGGCATTGTCCCAGTCCACCGACGCAGCAGGCCCGTCACCACTTTATTTAATCAGGTGGTGGTGCGAATCGACGCGCGCACAAAGCGGCCGTCCCGATCACTGTGCACTCACTGAGAATCAAAGTTTAGATGAACCGACGGACATTAACGAACCACTTAGAAGTCGGGACGAAGTTTACATCAGGACGAGGCAGCGGTACTTTGCGACAGTGGCGAGTGCACCAGCCGTCAGCGGTCACATTCCTAGCCGCAAATGTCAGGGCAAAACCAATCGAGAGGACCAACTGGACAGTGAAGTGACTGTTTCCAAACTCTCGTGTTGTTGATCAGCCCACGTAGAATATCAAGTACTCGTAGGGTAGGTTTTTTATCGCAATAATTTGACTAACTGCAGCGGCATTCAGGTGCGCACACTGCTCCTTATCGGCGCTGCGGCGGTGCACATGCAGATGAACTTCCGGAGCAGGGGTCTGTGGTGCTCAGTGAGTGGCACACGTCCATCGTCAGTTGTGTTTGTTAAACATACCACGCAGTTTCAAGTGGTCCCTTAATATAAACATTTACGTTTACCCCTAACATAGCGCAGGATCTACTAGGACGTGAAATGTTTTAAATTTGTAAAAAGTATCCCTTAAATGATTTGTTTACAGACGCGTTTGTCCTGGGGCGGGATGTCCTCGCGGCCGGCAGCGCTGCGGGCCATGGCGTGCTTGTCAGAGCGCTGCGTCCGGTGCACTCGGTTGTTTACGCTATGAGCGGCCATTGCCCAACCAGTTACTCAAGCCTATACAAAATAATAGATGGTTCATGTCGCAATTGCTGCAGTTGGCGAGTACTTCCTTCCAACGGATGCTAGTTCTCGACTTGTCTAGCGGCCAAGCTATATGACCGTGGCATGGTTGCTCACGCTAAAGCGCAAAAAACCTCCGGGTCCAGGCAATGTGAGTTACGGTGACTGAGGAGTCGTTAACGACGCTTTTAGCGAGGGGTGGCCGCCCGCCCCGTCCCCATGGCCTCAATATTATTTCGGGTTGGAAGTCTAAACCAAAAAAGAGAACGAGATGCGAAGTTCACCTACAACATAAAGTGTTCGGGTGTATGCCTCCGTTGCCAAAACCCACGCAGTTCCCTTTTTTATTTTATTTGTTTTTTATTTCAATGAAGCGACGCGACGAGCGGCACGTCCACCTGATGGTAAGTGATACGCCCGCCCATGACAACGTGGCGCTAGTTATGATGGTATACTTAGTCCGGCCATAAGTTCTGTTACAAATTAAATGCATTTTTTTTAATGAACTAATGTAATATTATTAAAATTAATACCTAGATATTCATTAGTCTCAGCAAAAAATAATGAAAGTATTCCATTTGAAATGGCCACCTTTGGCTTTTACATAAGCCTTTAATCTGGCCACGTATCACGAATATATGGATTGACGCACTGTCTCCAAGGGAAACTTCCACCACCGCCACTGCTTACTGCTTGCTCCAAAGATCTTTTAAGAGACTCAATGACGCCGCGTCGTTTAGAGCAGCAGCACGCCATGTCCTCTAAAACTGATCATAATTTGAAATCTAAAGGGTTGAGTTCTGGGCTAGATGAGGGTCAGTCTTCAGCATGAACAACCGGACCGGCTGCATACCCACTTTGTGCAAGGCGATCACTGCAATCCTATTTTCTTTAACACCCCCACCCCATTACATATTGTAATTTGATAATGAACACCAAAAAATATGTGAAATGGCGCAAAATCGAAAGGAGTTTTTAAAATAATGTACTTGTTCCAAATTCAAAATAATTGAAAAGTTGGAAAAAGAAAAGTTTTTACGTGACAGTATTTATAGGCACACTAGTTACACCGTACTACATTGCGCTCGTCACCTGACACAAGAAGTTGAGTCTCGTTACTCCAGTAATTACATCAGCTACAGCGCCCTTCAAACCGGCACAGTAATGTCCACACAGTACTGTGTGTCGGCTGCAATAGGCGCTGCGGTGGTACCTACCTAGACGGTCTGCGGCGGACGGCAACAGAGACCTACCACCAGTTTCTGCCGCCAAGAGTACTGTGCAAACATTACTGTGTTCCAGCTTGAAAGGCGCCGTAGCTAGTGGAATTAGTTGAGTATAAAAACTTAACAAGTTACGTGTCAAAATGACGAGCAATGCGGTGCTGTGTTGATCGGGTGAACGTCCGCTCGTCGCGCCGCCTTCGGGTCAAAAGGAATATCTCTGACCAAACAGTTTACCAAGGCTCACATTGGTCTGAACACCTAGACATATTTATTACTAACTTAACCTTCTAACACCAGTAATGTATTTAACTCCAGCGCCCTTTAAACCGGACTGCGTATTTCCATATCATTTGTTGCGTGCTGAACTAATTATATTAATAATAAAATTTTGTAAAAATTAAGCATTATTCTTATTATATATTATATTATATATTATTATATTCGATTTGAACACTAAACACTTGCAATCAAGTCAATAAACTACTTGTTTATGATCCGCGGTGGGCGCGGTGAGTGCGCGTGCGCAGTCGACGAGTATGAGATTAATTATTTACAAATTCATGTAAACTGATTCCTTGGGAAAATTGCAATTGTCAGGGAATTGTACGGAATCGGATTTAATGAAACTGTTCTTTTTAACTTAACCAACCGGATGTTCAGGAATCCACTGTGGGGAACAACTCTTATGGTCCAAGCATTAGTGAATGACACAAAAGCTTTTTTATCAGTGAATGGCTATTTATGGATTTTATACATTTTACTGCACGATGCCATGAGGCGAGCAAGATCCCGTAGCTGATGGTGGTATTACTCCTGCCCGTCTCAGTGAAGGGCTAATAGTTGATCGACACTACTGTATCGTGGTCATCGCTTTGAGACACGAGGTGTTAAGACCCTTCGCCGCAGTCATTCTACTAGCTCACTTCAAATACGAGGAGGAACACAATAATATTTGTTTGGCGGTGAGAATGGCAGCTGAGGAGGTAACTCCCGACACCGTCTCCGGCCGAAGAGATCTACCACCCCAACAATTATAATATCTAATACAATTAATCTTAACTTAATCAAAACCGCCCAAACTCTAACTTATACTACAATAATTAAAAACTAAAATAACAATAAATCTAATAATATTGATGAGCGGCAGCGGCGGCTCGGAGGCTGTGGATGAGACGCAGCTCGGGGATAACCTGGTGGCCGCTGCATGCCCGCGCCACGCCGCCCGCCTTGCAGGAACACGTCAAGCGTCCTCAATGTACCATCACAGTACCCTCACCCATCGTTACAACACGCTGGTATTCCACATAACACTCACAATCACCAATGCATCAGATAACGGAGTCCGTCCATCGCTGACGTGGTTATGTCCAACCAGCACGCGGCGCTTCTACAAGATCGCTCGCCGTTTCGCTCCACACACGCTCGTGCACCGACCAGTTCCTGGATATAAAGCCTCTGCGTGACACGCTCTAGCAGTGCCCAGTTCTACTTCTCCTGTACTCGTAATATCTGATCATCGATACAAAGCTCCTCTCCTTGACGCTGACTCCTTCGGCCGAATAAAACTAAACCATTAACGGTACAAATTAAAATCGCGGTTCAGTTGCTTCGGAGTTGCGTAGCCAGCATCAGGGATTTCAATACCTTAAACCACTACCACTGCCACTAACAGAGATCGCAATACCAGGACACCGAATACCGGCACTTCGAGCCACTTGCTCCATTTTCGTAATACCATTCAAATACCTGTTTTTCGGTATTTACCACAAAATATTTAAATTTCCGCACTACATGTCCTAAAGTTCCCGGCTTAACGGCATTATGTCTGCTGAAGCCGCCTTCCAGGTGTTTTAAGGACCACGCCTACTGACTAGTAACATCGACAGTTTTTAATTATTGCCCCCACTTGGTGATAATCTATATGTGGTGGTCATTTATGAAGAGGAGCATTTTTTGTGATGTAAACATTTTCTGATAAAGCTGGCGAGCTGAACAAACAAACATTTCCATTTTGTAAACGTTCTGATACTGGTGCTCCGGACTAAAAGGTTCTGCGAGTATCGCGGGCCTTGAGTTAGGCGGCGGCGGCGGCGGCGGCGGCGGTGGGGGGGAGGAGGAGGAGGAGCCTTATCGCTCAACAAGCGAACCTGCGTGGGGCAGCGTGTGGCTCAGCGATGGTGCCCAGAATTTAGCCCCTGGTCAGAGACCTGTAACACAAAGTGTAGGGGGCCGCCGGTGCGTTCGATGAGGTTCCGGAGCCTTTCCGAATGTACTGATGCAGACTACCAAAGGGGTTTTAGTGAGCAAGAATCTCACATAACCCCGACTTTTCCTCCCTGAAATAAAAAAAGTACCACCGCAGCGCCTAGAGCAGTCGATAAATAGTACTGTGCGAACGTCGCTATGATCCGGTTTGAAGGGCGCTAGTGAAATAAGTGGGGTAATGAGACAACATTTGACGTCTGAAGGCGACGGGCACAGTGTAGTTCAGTATGCATATTTTAAATAGGGCAACGTTGTTATGGTAACATGGTCTTAATGTGGCACGTCCAGGCGAGCGTCCCGCTCACTTCGTCGCTTTGTTCAATAAAAAAAAATCTCTGTGTGCCAGCAGCCACGTGTACTGGTGCGTGTGCAGCGCCGGGTACCCGCACCGAGCACGGCTCAGCTGCGGGCTCCGCGTGGGCCTGCTCACATCTGTATACGTATTGCCTGATTAGCAGGTGTGCGCGGCGCATCCTTGCATATTAACCTTACTCATTCAAGCGCATTGAATCATACCTTGTGCATTCATTAACATCACTTTCGGATATGCGCGAGGCTGTGGAGGGGAGACGGGGCTCACGTCGCGGCGGAGCTTCGAGTGCGAAAGTAAAAAGGTTTCATATATCACATATGTATACCGCCCTCTGAGTTTCTCGCGCTCATTCCTCTCAGGTCCGGTCCTGTCCTCTGCGAAGGGCTAGACCCGACGCTCCATCAGTTAACGAATATTCAACACTAACATCAACAAACACATTACTAACTGAAGCGGACGGGTCATTCTGTAAATATTATTTTTGATATAATGACTACACAAGTCTCGTCTGCTGCATCAATTCCCGGATGTTGACGTTCACGAACACGTCCTATCTATTTGTAGTATTTTCCGCAATTCAAGCTTTTATCCATCGGCAAAAGTATAAAGCACGACGTCTGCCTCAGCCGCCCCCGCGCAGCCAAACGTACACGCGACGGGTTGCGGCCTCACCATCACTGTTCACTCGGCAAGATTGACTCGAACGACCTTGAACAGTCACTCCGCAGCATCCTGCGGCCTCCCCGCGTACTCCGCGGCCGGAGGGCGCGCCCTCTATCGATCCGCGCGCCCTCCGCAGCCTCATCCCTTGTCCCCCCTAACCCCGCCAAGTGCCACCACTTGCGGGAAATTAGCAATTATTCAAATCTCTCGACGCTATAACGTCTTCCATTTTTACTTAATGAAGTAAGATCTTCAAAGCGTTGAACATAATTATTTGATGAAGAGCCGGCCATGTACCGGACCTACTTCCTTGCATTGACCGGGTTAATGGAACACAAAGTTAAGTAACGGATAGTAAGGTTGTACTCGTGGGGCGGCCGCAGGCACCACTAACTACTGGTACGCGCCGTGGAGACCATTCCTGCATCTTTACTTTGTAATATTTCGTTACATTTACAGCTAACAGTAGGCCAACGTTCAGCTAACATTGACGGTTAACAGTTAATTACTGCCGTAACGAGAGTTAACATCTTGTCTCAAAACGACGAGCGCAATGCATTGCAATGCAGTGCAATGTATACCATCCTAACTAACGCTAGAAATGTGCAAACATTACTGTGTTCCGGTTTGAAAGGCGCGGTAGATAATGTAATGACTGGGATAACGAGATTCGACTTCTTATATCTCAGGCGACGATGGGAAATGCAGTGCAGTGCACATCATCTCAACTAGCGCCACGTCGTTAAGGGGAAGACGTATCACTTACCATCGGGTCTTTTTCGTCTCGTCGATGTGACGAGTAAAAAAAAGAAAGACGATTAAGAGGTAGACGCGCGGAGGCAGGGTAATGCCGCGTCACCGCCACATTAGCTTATTAATGTTTTTAATTGGAACATCGACCGCTTAAAGTTCGCAGCCTGTGAAACTGGGCTGCAGCATGCGGACGTGTGCAGTAGCAGCAGGCACCTCCCGCCGCACATCCCGCCGCACCTCCCGCGGCACCTCCCCGCACCGCCCCGCAATCGCCACAACCGCTGTTCCTCTAATTGACACGCGATATGCTTGTCGAACTACCACGAATCAGCATTCTGGGGTAATCGGAGCCGGCCGTGCCGTTTGCCGATGTCGCCGGGCAGATCTTACTGTCAGCAGAAATATAATATCACACCTCCAAATCGAACATTTCCATTGCGTTTGCAATTTCATGAATTTAGCTGCGTGGCAACGAGGTAACCTTCCGTTGCCCCTGCGCTTTGTAACATGACTTAACTCCTGCCATAATTTCCGTTGCAGTACATTACATTACTTTGCTAAAACCTAAGTGTTCGCGTGAGCTGTGGCAAAACGGAAGTCCGTTACGAAAAGCTACATAAATCACAAACCACTCGTTGAATCCTAAAAATAAAGATCCTTTATTAGTTAAAGGAAAACGGAATAATGTAACTGTTCGATACTCTGAATTGTCATCCATTGCTTATTGTCTTTGCGCGTGCGCTGCGCACGAGCTTCACTCTATTGACGGATTGATCAGACGTTATCTGTGCGTCGTATACATTATTGCGTAAACAAATACACAGCTGGAGGAAAAAATAAAGGATTCTCTAATGGGTTGAGTTGTTTGTAAGCGCGCCCACCTGGTCTCCGAGCGCAGTTCCATTGCAGCCCAAATACCTGACAAAACAGCCTTACAATTTGCGAGAAACTAAAAAGTTACTTGTGTAGCCCACTTTCCTTAATACCTTCATTTTAGCCAGGCAAAAACATGCTCTGTTGTATAAGTTGAGGGTTCGGTGTGGAGTGGCAAGCGGATGACGACCTCCATGGTCCTCGATGTGAAGGGAAATTAGAGATTCTCAAAGGTTCCATTTATTGCGACGGGCCATAAGCTCGGCGCCGCATTCAGCTGGAGGATGGCGACACGTTTTCTGAACTAAGCAACCTGCTCGGCTGCAGGCCGTTCGCAATTCCCTGCCGGATGTGGGTCACCTATCCAGGCAAACGGGAACTTTTAACATATAAATGAAAAATAAGAAGAAACATCGAATTGTTGAATTTCATGCAGACAGTCATACAGAAAGTGTATAAATACAAACATTTTGAAAATATCACATCTTCAAAATGATTCAAACAGGTACAACAACACGCTTTACTGGTTGGGTGGGTACCACCGCATTACTGTGTTCCGGTTTGAAGAGCGTCGTAGCTAGGGTAATGTAATTACTGGGGTAACCAAACTCAATATCTAATGTCTCAAGCGATGACCGCAAGATGGTGCAGTGTATACCATCCTAACTAGCGCCACGTTCTTATGGGAGGACGTATCCTTATTTTTTTTTCAACGTTCACCAGGTGTCATTCAACTGACAACTTATGTCACATTGAGACGTAAGTTGCGAGTCTCGTTACCCGAGTACTTTGATTAGCTCCAACATCCTTCTGACCGGAAGAAAGTAAAACTTTCGCACTACTCTTAGGCAACAGGAATAGTAGTGGTGATATTTACCCAGAGGGTCTCACGCGACAGGGATCTACCACAAGTAGACTTTAGTCAATTATATATCTCATGATCGCTTGTTGATACTTTTTACTACACTTAAAATTGCTTGTCAACGATAAGGTTTATTTTTCTGCATCTTTTTTACATCCGCTAACAACCTGCTCGCCTCTGACGAAGATTTATTTCCCTTTTAACGATCAGTCTGGTGTAGAACTGCTGCTACTACTGAAGCGATCAGGTCGTCGAATGCGTAAATCACAGTGAATACAAACGCTTATGGACACTGCGGCGACGCGAACAATAGATTCGCGACCCGCGGCCTGAATGTGGGCTATGTCAATGCGGCCTGCGTGGAAGACAATCAATGTACTATCTATATTCTTAACTCTAATAACGTGACACCCAAAGCTGGACTCGGAACAGATAGGGATCTAACGTCTCCAGGAATTCTCTACCAATCACCCTAGTAAATTGGGAAATGCCGTGGTGTGTTAGGTGAAAAAGTCAGAATAATGCTTTATAAATTAAAATATCTACTTATACACAAACTTACATTAACACGTACTTAGATCAGTGGGATCTGGCGTCGGCCAGATGTCCACTTCAGTCATTTATGACGTTCGTCTGCCAAACTGTTCCAACTTTATGACACCGGAACAAAAAATATTGATAATAGACAGAAACGGTTTATTCTGCAGTGTTTTCACTAGTAGGGTAACATTTTTAAGAAAAGAACTAATAAAAAAAGTGTTTCGCTGAGGACAGGATTCGAACCTGCGCGGGCAGAACCCATTGGATTTCAAGTCCAACTCCTTAACCACTCGGACACCTCAGCCGCGGTGGGTGCGACGAAACAGCAAGTCGTGTCATTTGCGAAGTGTAAAAAGAAAAAGTGAATGTCCAAATGTTATTGGAATAGTAATGCGTTAGTGTTGTGTTAGCGGAGACCGGAACCACGTCTGCGCCGGCGCAATTCGACTGGTGGAAAAGTAACTAGATTGTAGGAAATTATTTAAATGTCAACAATATTGCATTACAGTCCGAGTCATTTTTCGTCATAACAAAACTCTATCCCTCATCTCTCATGATTCCTTTGGTTTAGAAGCAATACTCCAATGCATAACAGGACAGAATTCTGGTATCGTTCAGAGTTTTGTTTCAAAAGTCAAAAATATGAAAATATGATAATAATGATGATAATAATTATGAATATGACTGCAGCCGCCGGGACGGACATGTAAAAAAATATTATTTATTCAGATGTACGGCGACGCGCCGAGGACCTCGAAACCGGCTAATGAAAACCTGTATGAGTACGTAAGAAGTTATTAATGCATTGATTCTAACGCAGTAACATGTCGTAAAGAATATATAATAATTGGAAGAAATGCTATTATACCGAGGATGATAAGGAATATGAGTTGTGATAAGGAACAATTCGTCACTAGTTAACGCGGCTGAGGTGTCCGAGTGGTTAAGGAGTTGGACTTGAAATCCAATGGGTTCTGCCCGCGCAGGTTCGAATCCTGTCCTCAGCGGAACACTTTTTTTTTGTAACATTTCATAAATAAAATTTTAAAGATAAGGATATCTCATACAAACATCAATTTATTTATTGTAATTGCATTTCAAAATTGTTAATTTATTTTTATTTAAAAAAAAATACTGAGTACTGTTCAAACCCGTTCTGTTTAAAGTTTTCAATATTTTTTTTTAGTTGAAAGTAATTTTGTATTAAATTAAAATATTCATTACTACATAGGATTTGTCATGGAAGACAGTTCAAGTCAATGCAAGGTTACTTCAAATCGATATGGAAATGTACAGCATGGCTCAAACAATCCAGCCCAAGATCGTGTGTAATGCGCCTCGAGCACAGTGCTGCTGTATACATTTTAACTAATACCTCATTGTGATGGATGAGTAGTTAACTATCAGGAACTAGTTTCACATTATCGTCTAACAAAAGGTAGTAAAGATATAGTCCAGTTAGAAATGCAGCGCTCTCATGAAAACAATCCGGGCACTCCAGACAGCCTCGGTGCAGTGGAGCGCACCCGGCAGCGCCGCGCTCGTCATCCAGCCCGGCTCACTGACGAACTAACGTTTTCATCTTGCTTATACTCGTACAATAAAGCAACGAGGCGCGAGGAGACAAGCTAGGCGCAGCGCTAACGGTTAGTCATTCGCCTGATCATGCTAATAAAGTAAAGAAGAGGAGGAAAGATGTTCACACACCACATTATTAGTGCGATATTAAGTCGCGTTTATACCATAAGTACAACAGCGGTCACTCATAAATGTAGTTTAGATGTTGAAGCTCGTTCTTTAATTGTTTCATTGAAATTGACCTTTAGTGGTCAATGGTTGTCTTCGTGCGATCGCCTAACTTTAATTTGAATAAGACATCTCACGATGCTGATAATTGTTTAACGTTAATCAACCAAATTTTGACAGATGTTACTAATTATGAAGTCGAAAATGTCACTTCGAGACCCTACCGGCGGCGGAGGTGCGACTGTGGTTAGTAAGTCCTCGCCGTGCTGCAGGTCGCACACCCGGCGCACTCACCTTCGCCGCTTTTTACTTTGATGAATTCACGGTCCTATACCATCCAATCTTTACTCCATTTAAATGTTCAATAGACAATATAATAATTGTGTACAACTGCTGTGCAAATACTTCAAACAGAGCGTCCGGGTTTAACAACACATTGTATTCGGTCCTTTATTACTTCATTTTACTTCACACATTTTTGCTTCTTTTATTTTCCAGTGTTTACTTTTACTTTTTACTACATTTCTAATATTTACCAATTAAAATTGGTTAGTATTGCGTTGCTATAGTATATTCCTTTACATGTGTTATTAAAATAATATAAGTTTAAAAATTATTAAGATCATCGACATTATCCCTTGTGCTCATGGCAGCACTCGGATCCTACTACACCATATGCTGTCTTCTGTATACCTCATTCAAGTA
Source organism: Ornithoptera alexandrae (assembly GCA_029030555.1). Taxonomy (NCBI): domain Eukaryota; kingdom Metazoa; phylum Arthropoda; class Insecta; order Lepidoptera; family Papilionidae; genus Ornithoptera; species Ornithoptera alexandrae. The sequence continues at coordinate 211,143 of JARDVY010000037.1, forward strand.
ATCATGGGTCCCGATTAACCGCTGCCTTTTTGTGTAGACTGATCTATTCTGTTTGCCATTCGTAGATCGAGAGATTTGGCTTGCCCTCTCCCTCTAGAACTTTCTAGTTTTAATTATAGTGGTATAGATCTTAATTCGTAAAGAATTTTATCAATTGTGCGTTAGGATACTTTGAAAGAATATCGATTTATTTAGTTCATACTAAAACATACACTTGAGTAAAAGAATATAATCGATATAGAATGAGATTGCTGCCATAGGGCACCAACAAACTCTTTGACACTTTTACGGAGATGTAGTAACATAGACATTTATTGTTTGATTTCGGAGTGACATAAATGGCAGTGTTTGGATAATGTAGAATTTTTTCGCACTCGTTTTTATTTGCTTATCTTATACAACTTCTTGTTTTAACGTTTACAATCAGTGTAATATGCATTTACGCTAAATGTATAGAAGTAATATTGTTCATAAGAAATGTAAAGAATAAAAAAAACGGCATGTCTTATTCTAATAGATCTATGCCTGGGATATTAGGTATGGGAGTAAATAAATAAATGAGAGTGCGGAAAGTATAAATGAAAAAGAAAGACTATAGAAAACCTCCATTAATCGTATCAGAGGGACAATGCTTAAATAAAGAGTAATAAAATCATCTTTAAATTGTTCAAAAATATCTTAAGATAATTTTATTCTCAGAGAAAAAAAATGTTGCAATTTCAATCAGAACAAAATAAAATTTGTTACAACATAAATACCTTCACAGACTATATTGTCACGTTACTTTATACGTCAAAGTCAAGTCGTATTACTCTCAAAGCTACATACGACAGGAAAAAGATATTATAAACATTACTTGTATTAAAGTTTTAATGTTATACTATTTGTTAAACTTTTAATATATATGTATATGAAGATGAAATGCAAAATATAAATCAACATTGAGATATTTTTAAAAAGTACTGCGTAAATATTGCTAAAAGTAGATAATAAGCGTCCGTTCATTAAAATATAAATAAATTTCAAAATATAACATTTAAACTCATTAGCCAGGTCTGTGTCGAAACGGAACGTTGTTTTCCATGATGGCAGTTGTGTGATGTTTTGTTTTTTTTTTATTAAAAATCCATTTAAACAACAGTGGTCGTATGACAGTGTGATGTATTCGGGATAAATTAAAATAAATTGATAAAGTAGCATTCAATGTTTAGTATGACAAATGGTAAAGGAAGGACGTGGGTGCAGTAACATGCCGTGCGAGAGCTGCGCCGTTCAGTTCAGTGTGTTTAGGCGAAAACGGGCCTGTTCCGAATGTGAGCGATACTACTGTGGAGGATGTCTCCGTCGCGGTGGAGGCTTCATGTGCGCTCCCTGCAGGGTGCTCTCGACGCGGCCACTCTTGCGACATGCTATCACCCACTTGAAAGTTCGAGACTTGCAATGCTTTTTGCAACGCCAGAATGTTTCCACACGCGGCTGCGTAGGTACGTAAACATTTTAAATTATGCTGAGATAATGCTTCTCGAATGATCCTTAAGGTAAATCTGTTGATATAGTTTATTTGATCTTTCAACTACACTGTTACAATTTGAGTTAAATTTTCCGATCCAATCGACTTTTTTCAAACACTGCTCATTTATTGGAATGACATTGTAGTAAATTGATTTGATTAGATAACTATTAATAGAAGTCTGTGTGAACACGAAAAAAGCTTTAAATGCCACTAAACATATTTTATTGCTAAGCTTGTTACCTAATTCAATCCATTTAAAGTTATTATATCATTAAATCAAAAATGGCCTAAAAAATTATAGTTTCATATATCTACTGAAATTAAAAGTATTACATGATATAACATAATAAAGATTTCATCAAATCAATATATTCAATAAAGTAGAACCTATTATATATTATATTCTATTTTTTTTATTATTCATTAGGTATATATAATTTTATATATACTTAATAAAATGTTAAATAGTGTAGAAACAAAATGTTATAAGTTTATCTCTCCATTTTATATACCCTTCTAATATACAATCAGCAACATAATTAATTTCATTGTCAACATGCACATTATAGTTCACGATTTTTAATAATGTTGTTTTTTTTTATTTTTTTTTATTTGATTTTTAATAATGCAATATTATATTACATCATGGATTTCTTTGTGTCCAAATACCAAACTCCTGCCACCTAAGAGCTCTGACCACACACCAGATTTAAAATAAATGTCATCACTGAAAACAATTTTGTTGAAAAAATTTAACTTTCCTGTGAATGTATTACAAAAGAACTTATTAACTACATTTGTAAAATTTGAACTTAATTTCATATGATGATGAGTAACAATGACACTTAATATAGTGATATGTGCTTGTCTAGAATATTCCCTGATGTGTTTTCTTACACACGTGGTTGGTGTATTCTGCTGTACAATTATTTAATTTATGAATATCATTTACACCTTTTTTGGCAAAGTGTATGGGTAAAACACTATTTATATAATTAAGGAAATTTGTTAACACATTTTTGCCTGTCGTTCAGGCTATTTGATATTTTGACTAAAGATGGATATATATATTTACAATTAAATAAACTTGTGTTTTATTCTATACTTCATCTTGTACAATGCTTCATTGTTTAGATGGAAATATAGTTTACAGGATTACTTTTGTAATGAATTATATGTTTTCAGTAAATGGAATAAAAATGACTGTGCGTACCACTGGTGGTGCATGTGGCACAGAACGTGTTAAAGATAATGCAGCCACATAATTTAAACTTTGTTGTATAACATTATAAATCACTGGCTTTCTACTGTTTATGAGAAACATAGACATTACCTTGGGCCTTCTATGAATAGTACTGTAGCTTGTGAAATTACAGTGTTCATAAGACTACTTGAATTGACACCAACATATTTCATGCAAGAGAATTTTTTCATTATGAATAGATTCTTCAATACTTAAATGACATGTTGGAGGACAAGTTTTATCACGTTGAATTAATTGTATTAGACTCATTAGAGTTGCTGTCTCACTGATAATTTTTCATGACAAACACATTTTAGAGGAAATACCAAGCACATTAGTTATGTAAACATAACTGTAAGGAATCATAATAATTATTTCTAATACAAATATTGTTACTAAAATTATAGTAAATGTTTGTATCATGATTAACCATAATTATAATTATAATCAAAGTGTCCGTTTGTAGTACCATAATAACAGATTTTCACTTTATATGAATGTTTATATGTTGCCATCATTAATGAGAAAAAACATTTATAAAAAAAGTTGATTATTATTTTAGTCCGTTTTACTAAACAATTTCTTGAACAGGTCTAGATGATTAAACAGAACAAGTAGACTGATTAAAATTGTTTAAATACATACATTTTATTGATTTGCATCTGATCAGCTGGATGATACCCACTGCTGACCATAGGCCTCTCTAAGGACCCCTACGCCAATCGGTCCTGCGCATTTATTTGTGTAGATAAAGTAATCTCTGCAACTTTACTCACGACTTCTTACAGAGAAGGAGGAGCTGGTGAACCTATGCGTGTCCCACGTGAACAGCGCCGCGTACAAGCGACGCGGGCCGCGCGCCGGCGCCTTCAGCACGCTTAAGGGCCTCACCAATAATATCAATGACTTCCTCAACTCAGCCTTTGACATCCGCATGCCCCAGGACGAGCCGCACTCCCGCAGTGAGATATTACTGCTCTTCAGTTTTTTTGTTGACTTTAAGCATCACCATTGCGCCATACATCATGAAGCTTGAATGCAACACTGATACAGTTTTGCAAAAAATATCCTTAAGTGATATAACAATGAACCATTGTGAGTCAGCAACCTGCAGAGATGGCTGCACCTTATCTAGATATGTCAGCATATAACAACTTTATTTGATACAATTAAAGTAAAGTTTGAACTTATTATCTATCCCACATTCACATAACATAGCTGGGGACTGCACCTGCTCTGCTATGTGAGCACAAACTTCAGCACCCACAATCTTATTATCACTTGTCATGTGAAATTGTAACCGAGGGCTATCCCAACATTTTTTATATAAAGCTGGAAAAAAATACTTGTCATTATTTTTAATTATGATCAAGTTAGACTAAAGATTGAATATTGTTCTTCTAACATGAGAATATATTCAGCTATCATTTAGCAGGAAGATGACACCTTGTTGTCTATCAACAGGCCTCTGATTGGCCTTCGAGTGAATAAGGTTTTCGTGATTTAAAAAAAATAATGTGTTAACAGGCAGCTGCTTCAACTCCACGCACGTGCACGTGCACACGCAGCACCGCCCGGTGCCCACTCCCACTCCCACGTCCGTCTCCGCGCCCCCGCCCGCGCCCAGCACCAACATCACGATCAATATCACCGAACGTCGCTTCACGCCAACTCCAGGTGGCTGTACATTATCATCAGTTAATAGCAACCTACAATGTTAAATAAACTGTGAACTAAGTGAAATTGCTGAGTAGAGCGGAACTCTCATCCTTTGTTTGACTCACATCTGTGGTCCAGATGTTCTATATTTAATGGCATTATTGCAAACTTGTATCCAGGAGGTGAACGCGACGTGCGGCCCCAGCCATTTGAACCATCTGCGCCGCCGGGGCCGCCGTTTGCGGAGCACGACGCGGGGACAGGCCTGACGCGCAGCGACTCGGCGGGCAGCGCGCGCGTCGACACCGCCGACTGCTACGAGATCGAGGATCTGGACGACGCAGGCTGGGAGTTCGTCACTACGCCAGCAGACCCCCTGCCCAATGGTTACTCCAATACGCTCATACTAAACCCGAAATACTTTCGGATAGTCGAACACATCACAATTGGTACTCATACTCTGTTCTACTGTGGGCTGGTGTTAATTACTCTCGTGACCCGCACCATCGCAACGCGTCGGTGGTGCACTTGACTATTAGATGTCAAGTGACAATGTACTATGTAATGAACGTGTTTCAGATTCTGAGGTGCTTCTCGCGACACCGGAGGGTAACCAGCAGACGTTCACCGTCGCAGCGGCAGAGACCGCTTCGAGCGATGGCACTCAAGAGTCCGAAGTCACGTGCTCCCAGCGTGCTCCTCAAGGGTCCGATGTCACATACTCCCAGCGTGCTCCTCAAAGGTCCGAGGACGCGTGCTCTCGGCGTGGTCCTCAAGGTCCCGGGACGCGGCTGGGCGCAGCGGGTGCCGCTACCCCGTATCGTGCCGCCTCCGAGATGGAGTTGCACCGCCCTTCTTCCGCGGACACAGACACGGCCAGCTTGCAGGACGAACCACTTATGGACCGAGGATCTGGTTGGTGTAACATTTCTATATGATTTAATGAAAGCTTATTATCAAAAAGCCCTTTTAGCTTCAGTTTATATTGGTGATGACAATTAAATATTGCTGGTGCCTCTGTTGCCGGAGATCGTCTTGGTCGGTGCCACCGCAGCTCCTGCAGCGGGCAAACAATACTGTTCAAACATTATTGCGTTCCGGTTTACGTAGTGCTTCAGCGAGTGCTATTACTGGGGTAGCGAGGCTTCATGCGTCTCAAGGCGACGAGCGCAATGTGGTGCAGTGTTTATCATTCTATCAAACGTCACGTTGTTGTGGATGTGTATCACTTCCCATCTGGTAAACGTCGGACTCCTCTCGTCGCTTCTTAGAAAAAAACAAAAACGAGCGTCATTTTTACTTGCATGTGGTCAAAGTAATATGTCATAATAATTCCACTAGAAAACATTTTTCTAAGGTAATAATAAATTCTATATATACGGTTTTCTAGACCCTGGGCAGTCCATATGCTTGGAGCGACTGAGCGAGGCGGGGCTGGAGGGGCTGAGTGTACGCCAGCTGAAGGAATTGCTGCGGCGCAATCGCGTCGAGTTCCGCGGCTGCCTCGAGCGCGCCGACCTTCTGCAGCGCGCGCGCACCCTCTGCAAAAACAACGCGCAGCTGCAACAAGGTCGGTCGATTCCCGTACAGCCGCATCACCGACACCGCACCACACTGACATCAATACCGATACCGTTCTGCACGCCACGCTGAATGTGACGGCGCCTATTGGTAACGGCGAAATAAATAATAGTTTAGCGCTGCACAGGAAATGGCGCGATAACGAGTAGCGGCCTGCCGTTACTGCGCACGGTGCGCAGCCAGCCCGCGGCTTGCCAGCACGGCCCGCGTACCCCTGAACGTTATATGTTTTTTCTTTACACAACTAACGTTTTTAAAAATAATCGGAATCTATTATTAACAAATGTTGGATTGATTGGCAGACATCGACAGCCTGCCGATCGAGGAGTGCTGCAAGATCTGCATGGCGGCGCCTCTGGAGTGCGTGTTGCTGGAGTGCGGGCACATCGCCGCCTGCACGGCTTGCTCCAAGCAGCTGGCCGAGTGCCCCATCTGCCGGCAGTACGTGGTGCGCGCCGTGCGCTTCTTCCGCTCCTGATCGCGCCGCAGTGCGTCACTGCTGTGAGACGGCCCTGTCGCCCGAAGAATATGTCTCGTATCGGCTCCACTTATCACGATTATGTCAAGTTACACGGGACACTCAGCTGTCGTCGACATTATTCCGTTCGTTGTCGTTAAGTGCGTGCGCAAGTGAGCGCACGCGCAACAGTCAAATCCGCGTACACACACACACACAAACAAACGCGCGTGTGTGTGTGTGTGTTTAGCTGCTTAGGCTGGTTGTAGCTGTTTGTTGTCCGAATTGCCTGCCGCTGTATGTGCTGCGTGAACTGCTATCACATGTTTGTTAACTTAGCGGCAAATAAGGTGACGTAAGGAAACGGATGCATTATCCATCAGGTGCCCGCGATTCTGTTCACGTTCACATCAATTATTATTTTGTCTACTGCAGTTTATACATTTGTGCGTGCGCATGCGCACGTGTGTGTGTGAATGTTAGTTTATTTGCGAGGCGTCGGAACGAACTGAAATGTTTCCGTTCATAAGCGACATGCTTCCGCTCTTAATGAAATAATGTTTTCTTTAAAATGTAATCAACTAGTTGAAATATAAAGCGGATGTGTTAAGAGAAATTAATTTCCGGAGGCTTCAATAAATGAATTGTAATCGTAATATACAACTATTTGACTTAACGACTGTATTGTGTTAATGTAATCGCGTTACTCACGCGTGGGCTTGCGACATGCAACTCCTGCGACCGAGCCCACGGCGCGCGCCGCTCGCGCTACGCAACCGGTGTGGTGCACGCGTACTCTGTATTTGTTCTGCCGTCGCGCCCCGCGCATCGAACCGTGCATGAATGGGACGAATGAGCGACCCGTGTCGCCACTAGCGCCGTCGCTTCGCCTGACGTTCCACCCGCTCACACCTGCGCATGCGTAGTAATCGTAAAATGTCTCCCCGTGCGCGCCGCCTCCGGCCCATGCCGTGCCCACACCCACAAGTACCTGCTATTATTGAGTAGCAGACACATATTAATTGTATTATGTTAATTTGTTACAGTTTAAATCAAATTTTGTCTGTATTGAAGATATTTACTAATTTATAATTTATCAATTATTGTTTCTAATTTTGGTACTAAGTATACCAAGCACCGCTCGTACCGTAGACCGCCTCGGGTAAGGGCCGCGCCCCAGCAACGAGATCGGATGGGTCGCGGTGCGCCGCGCAGTGACGCGTTTCTGTGAGTATATCGATGTCATCATTATCATCAGCCGATAGAGGTCCACTGCTGGACATAGGCCTGTCCCAAAGATCTTCACATCGCTCTCATTTGCGCTGCTCGCATCTAACGGCATCGCGTGACCTTCGTATGTAAGGGATCATATGGGGAGATTCTGGGCCATTTCTCACCACGTTGGCGTAACGTGGATTGGCGAGAGCCACGTGGTGAGAAAATCTCGTTTGTTGATTTGCAGGATACACCACGAGCTGGTTATTTTGGCCTGGGTCCCGTGAGTTGTTGAGCTGGTCCCCTTGGCCGTCTAGATCGGTGTCATTCGTTAGCTTTGTAAATAAAATGTCATTGGTATTTTTGTATTTCAATGTTTTTACGGAGCCTCGAGAGGGCGGTGTATAATCGTAGGGGTGGAAATGAACTGGCGCAGGTGGGGCTGCGTTCAGTGCTGCGGGATTTTTAATCAGCACGCCAGCGCTCGCCGCGCCCGCGCACGCTAATGGTAAACGTTCGTGTATAGGTTTAGAGTAATATGATTACTTTTCCTAGGAATCAATGTAGTTTGCGCGTGGGCCGGGCCCCTGTGTACTGACTGTACCCGTACCGTATCCGTATCCGCTGCGAAAGCCCTGCTACATACAGCAGTACACATTGCATAAGGGTGGTGCAATGCGGAGCGTCACCCTTCCGCCCCGCGGCGCTCCGCCCCTATCAGCCCGCGGCACTATTAATATACTCGTACAGAAGTTACACTGATGTTTCATTTGTTCCCCCACGCCGACGTCGCAGCGCTCTGCCGTGTTGCGTCGTGTTGTGTCGTGTCGTGTCGTGTCGTTTTACGTTACATTCTCAGTTACAGTATTTCTTTCACGGTCTGTTGCCATCACCAACCGTCGACGCGCGCAGCGCTTCGCACCAACACCTGACTCTAATTTACTTGTAAATACCTGCGCTCGTTATCAATGTGAGATGTTTGATGGCATCAGAGAGCGACACTAGCAGCACTAAGCAGCCGCATTGGATACTCATCATCATCATCGTCAGCCGATAGACGTCCACTGCTGCACATAGGCGAGATACTCAGTAGCGCGCAACGTATGTGACGCACGCAGCGTTTGCTCGCTTGAATAAAGTCCAACAAAGTGACACAATCTGGTGCTGTTACTCCATTAAATAAAGGTTCCTACCCGACTGCCGCTTACTGGGCGAGGATTGAAAATCGGTGTTGTGCACGGGAGCTGGGCCCTTTGCACCACTGCACTAACCACGCAATGGAAATATGTTGTATATGTTGATTTTTAATAGTTAAGGTTTAAGTTGTGTTCCGCGCATGCTCTCGCGTTTTGTTTCGTATGTTTGTGTAAGTGATTACTGCAATAAACCATTTGTCTTCTGTCTACTAGTGGCGGGACTGTTGTGCGAAAATATACATTTTTTTTTTAAATAACCGCAACAGAAAAGAATTAGAGTTTATCTACAAACATAAAAATCTTCTTTATTGTGATAACAAAAAAGTTTTGATTCACTTTGAAACAAATTCAAAGAGCAACAAGGTTACAGCCGCCGCAGGGTAACGCTGGGTGACGCTGGGTGATGCTGGGTGACGCAGTAGATGTGCGGGTTATGTATTAAAACAACTTATTTTATAATGAAACATTCCGGTCGTGTAACAATCCGAGCACGCGGGTCAGTGAGTCGGGGGAGGAGGGCGCGGAGTTAGTCCCGGCCGACGCTGTGCGTGCTGGCCGGCGGGTCGACGCGCAGCACGCTGCCGGCGGGCGCGAAATAGCCCTCGTAGTGCACCACGTCGGGGGTCGTGTCGTAGTGGTAGTGGCCGCCATCGCCGTGCGCGCTGAACCCGTGGAAGTGCTGCACGCGCAAGTCCAGTCCCTGCAAGTCGTTAAATCACTGGAACTGGACGATAAAATGACGGAGTGGTCTCAAGTTTGACTTTAGTACGCATTGCAACTTGTAGCACGTTTTAACTTAAACGTATCTTGGAACACCTCGGTGCAGAAAAAAAGGTCTTCGGCACTTAAGGGTAAGAGCCAACAGCTACGCCGCGAGTATACAGGTGGCTCCCTGCAGTCTCCGCTGGTGAAAGCGTTCCCGTGACATCCTTAATCGCACGGGGGGGTTTCCCACGGGTGAAGGCCAGTAGTAGTGGGTACTCACGAGGTCACCGGTGACGAGGGTGCCGACGTGTGTCAGCGGCGCGCGCATCTCGAAATAATGCAGCCAGCGGTCCACGTCCGAGTCGGTGCACAGCGCGGAGGTGGAGAAGTCCGGCATCACGTGATGCTTCACGCGCCCCTCGCGCAGCACGAACGCGCCGCCCAGACCTGTGCCCACACACAGCTTCATTATCCTCATATCTTTCTTTCTGCGTTGTTTTAATGACTGTGTGCTTTGGTTGCCCAGCGCGGATTGTTATTAAATCGATTTATGGGAGGAAATAAGTTAACGACCTCCCATACGAGAACGAGAGGGAAACTGTCCTCATATCCTGATCATACGTAATGATATCCAACGCCCGTGCAGATCAGAGAGTTAATTACCATTTCAAATTTGTTGTTTGCATTAAGTTTATGTATATATAAATATATACGCACGTAGTTATATATATATATATATATATACATAAATTCCGTATTCACGAATCAGCATCTGTGATCTTCTATCTAGACTCCGTACAAAGCAGACGCGCTAGGAGTCGTCACTGTCACCATACTCACCGACCACTTGCTCTCCGTAGTGACTCCTCAATGTCTCCCGGATCGCGGTGATGAAGTTCGCATCCCCAATTCGCTTCTTTGCGACCACTTTCAGCACCTGGTAGAATTTATTACGTTATTGATCACTTCAAATATAGTTTACAGTCTATAGTACAGTTTTAATTTGCAGTCACTGAATTCCACTTTCAAGAAAGAACATCAGTTATTCCTGTGGGAGGTTCAAACTCTGTAGGTGGAAGTGCCCACCTTCCCCGGCGCCCCGTCGCTGAGCAGGTAGTTGCCGAGCAGCGCCGTGCGCGTCTCAGTATCCGGCAGCCGCCGCTGCAGGTAGCCGCTGCTGCCCTTGGCCGCGCCCTTCGGCTCCACGCTCACCACGCGCGTGCCCTGCTCTACCGCACCGTCTTTCAAACGCAAATTGATGATGCCCTGGTGGTAACATCAATGAACATTTTTGGCAAATGTTTAGGTTTTCAAAGAGAAAAATATAAAAATGAACTATATTTTTTTTATCGTTATAAATATTATTAGCATGTGCAATCATGATAATATTGTTCAGCCGCTTGAGGAAGGTGAAGATGGAAAACATCTCAAAAACATTTCAAGTTCATAAATAGCATGAGCGGTCACTGTGTGCACGGCCCACCTCGCAGTTGACGCCGATGTACGGCCAGGGCCCCGCGCCCGCGCCGGCCAGGTGCGCAGGGTCTCGCCGCAGATGCCGCAGCAGCGCCGCCAGGTCGTAGACCTTATCGCGCTGCACCAGCGGCACCAAGTACGGCGGCCCGCCGATCTCCACCAGCTTGGCGTTGCCGGTCAAACCTGCAGCCGCATATTGTCTTTGATCAGCCGGTAAACGTCCACTGACGGATATATCAGGGTCCGCTGATAATCTGTTATTTTTAATTATGATTTATTAACACGCAGCGCGCGCGCTCTCGTTCCTATTCAATAAACTTTCCTCTCGACGCCTCTCCTGTCCAAACGCTGCACCGTCAGGCCACTGGGAGGGAACGTCGGTTGCATCAGTTGACCCTTTTTGTGTTTGAATAAATGTCGAGTGGACAACCTGACCGAATTGGATATAATAGGAATCGAACTGGATCCCAGTACGGGCTGTTATCATTAAATCATCACAATGTATTCGCGCAATAAAGCGCAGTGCAAGCTGCGGCTGCCGTGCGCCCGGCGCTGCGCTATCGCCGTTATCGCGCGCGTTACGCGACCACCGCCCGCAGCGCGTATCGGTACGTCAGCGTTATGACATTGTTTTTGTATAATATTATGTAAGCAAATACTAACATCGTCAAATTAATGGTATTTTAAGCGCTTGTGTCCCAGGTCATCCTGATTAAATACATCATCAACCGATAGACATTCGCTGTTACACATAGGCCTCTCATAAACATTATCCGCCACCAGCGGTTTCTCACGACCCTCACCAGGTTGCCGGTGCACGTCATGCAAAGTTTCCAGCGTTACGTCTTCACGGCCGCCACTCCCTCGATGACACCAAATTATGCCGTGGTATACTTATTTAATCTGACAACAACTCTGTGAACACGTTGAGCCAATACAATTGTATCAGAACTACTGAATGTTTTATATCATGGAATGACATCTTTAATTTGATCAGAGCCCACTGCGACACCCTACAGTCAAGAATTAAGAGGTTCTTGTGAAAACGGATTTAGAAAGCTCATGATAATACACAATGGACCGAGCAACTGCGAGATCGAATTGGTCGCGTGCTGAACGAAGTTGTTAGTGTACTGACCTGGCGCTGTGAGGTCGTACGGCTGCTGCGTGAGGTCCGGGCTCTCCTCCACCGTCACGCTCACCGTCGCGAACGTGTCCCGCAGCCCGCGCGACAACACTGCACCAACACTCCTCGTTAATACTCTGCGCACGCCATTCGCATGCTCGATTTTTACACGATGAAACCTCCAACAGTACAGGACTTGCATCCGGTTGTGTTACACTTGCTAATAATGGCGAGGTGTTGGGATGTTCACACTACATCGTCTCTGATATGAGGATCCTCGTCACTTTAACAATTTCTTATTCTACAGCGCCATGTGAGCTGGCGCACGGTTGTCTGTTGTTTCGTAGCTCGTGACCATTCCTTACTTGATTTGATAAGAAAAAGAAAAAAAGCAAGATTTTTGTGAATACGGTATGGAAAAGGTAGTAATAGGTTCACTCAGGAACTACTTAGGTAGATGTAGATAAACCCTATCAAAGTCGGCGTCACATTAAAGTAGTATGGGTGGCCGAGTGCTCACCTTCAGCTAACTCCTCCAGCGGCGGCACGTGCAGAGGTTTCTCCGTGATCGGCACCGCGCTGTAGTCTACCGACGCCATGCTGCAACATTTGTTTGATAAATAAAATAAGCGTATAACTTGATGGGATCCGCTTCCGTTAAATTATACTTCAACATTAAAATAGTTAAAAGTATAGTAAGATAAATATATCACTGTTAAGTGTGTGATACTTAGATATCTATCTTCTTAAGTAGATTGATTAATAATATTTCTAGTGCCTTCTCTCAGAAAGAGTCGAGGCGGTCTACCCACCACCCTGGTTAAAAGATTACATTTACGTAATGATGAAACTGGACTTCAGAAACGAAGGGCTTCAAGTATCGAAGACATGTAAAATAATGCAATAAATTATCTTAATCTTTAAATGCGAGTTGCTTCATAATAGCAGAAACTAAACTCGTAGTAAACATTATTCTACATTTCATTTAGCTAATCATTTTAATTTGTAAAAATTTAGATTTTAAATGTTAAATAAAATGTTTATTGGCGTTAAGCTAAGACTGCGGCGGGGCTTACCTCGTGCTGTTGGCGGCCGAGACCGAGTCGCCGGCCAGCCACCAAATACAAATTAAATATATCACAAGCGCCGGACGTCTGACGGAAGTCATCATGTGCCCAATAGATATTTAACGAGTTAAAGAATCGATAAAACTTTATCTCTAGGTCAAAAGCCGGAGGCCTCAGGCCGAATTACTTACGTGGAAGGTCTTACGCATGCGCCGCGTGCGCACCGCTCGCCGCCCCGCGCAGAGTGACCTGCGCTGCCGCCCCGCGCGCTGCTACTGTCCACTCTCATTGATTATTACACAAACACGTTCACCAGCGCTTGTCTTGTAACGTGCTGATCCCTGGTTCGCTTCCGGGACTACATGTTTAGGACCTCAGTTAGTGTTATACTTTTTTTCGAATCCGCCGCACTCCATACCAATATTGCAAAGCTGCGTCCATAACAATTAGCGTCCCGCTGTCATCACGTGCAAGCAAGAGTATTGGGCGAGCGCGATTCGCTCGCTATACACGAGCCGGCTGTCACTTAACCGAGTGTGAAATTGAAGTCTAGTGTTAGCCGGTTAAAGATAAAAAACAGTATATTCTATTTAACGCATCGTAAACGAGTTGTTAACACTTTAGTTTGAATTATCCACACAACGCTACTGAGATCCAAACAAGTTTTGTTCGTTTTATTTATATATAATGCAATTATCAATTTGTGATGTTTATTCCGAACTTTACTAAATATTTCATTTTTTATGATAAAGTTTGCGCCGCTAGTTAGATAACCACAGCAGCTTCATCGGACTAGAAGCTCGCCGAACTGGTATCCGCGAGCTAAATTTACTAAAGTTATTTTTGTAATTACTAAAGGCATTAGCATGATTTCGCACTTTAGCCTTAAAAGTAAAACTGCTTCAGAAAATTTTGGTTGCCTCCCGAAGACCTCACTGCCTCATGAGCCATCAGACTTTCAAGCGTCGAGTCGCTCCCATTGCCACTTAAGGTTAACTCTTTTGAGCTTTTATTAACTGCTGCGGCGCAATTACCACTTATATGTAATACGATCTACCCTTTATTTTTGCCATCCTACCCTTTATTGTCGTCATTCTTTTTTTTATGTGGGGAAATCCTGCATGGATACTTTCTCGTTGCGGGGGCAACGAAAAAGTTATGCCACACCCTTACTGGCTAAAACCCCACGGTTTCCTCGCTGCGCTTTTCGCCGAGACTGCGGGAACGCTTTCGCACACTACCGCAGTTCCGGCAACGTCGGCTTACTAATGGCTCCAACCAACCAACCAAAGGTTTTCTTATGGAAACCAAAGACACAGTGGTTCTAAGCGGAAAATACATGCGCCCTCTTGAGTTTCCTCGTATCCGCCACTTAAGCCTTTATTAGGGGGGTTGGAAAAGGGCATGATCCCTTCTCCTTCGACGACCGGGTCTCTGTCTACGGATGGCGAGGTTAGAGGCACTTTCTCTCACTCGCTCCGCAGCCTCCTTCTGCAACATAACTTTTTCAGAAAAAGCAACACAGGCCTTCCACGACTCTTTGCTTTCCACCATTGCCTTCACGAAAGCGGGAAGAGAAAGGTCGTTACCAACAATAGCGACGAGGTTTCGACGCAGCCCTGTCCAACTCGGACATACCTGTAAGGTATGCTGCGCCGAATCCTCATCGCTACCGCAATGGTGGCATATGGCCGAAGACTCTCTTCTTATACGGTGCAGGTACTTTCCGAAACATCCATGCTCCGTTAGCACCTGCACCAGTCGGAACGTCAGTGCGCCATGACGCCTGTTAATCCAATTTGTTAAAACTGGACGCACGACGTCAACAATTTTGCTTCCTGCCCTCAAATGGACCAGTCTGTCATTCCATCGTTCGAGCAGTAGTCGTCGAGCGTGAAACATCCGTAAACCCCATTCCCTCGGTGGGAGCTGCTCACCCCGGGTTTGTAATTCCATGCGCCATTCATACATGGCTGCAAGGAACTCCGCCTCTAAATCCCATGGGACAGATCCTGCTAGTACGCATGCAGCCTCATATGAGATAGTGCGGTACCCTCGTATCACCCCGACGGCCATCGCTCTTTGGGGTCTTCTGAGGTCCGCTATAGTCTGTTCCGTCAAGGCTTGCGCCCATACAGGTGTTCCATATAGCGCCATAGAACGCACTACCCCCAAATAGAGGCAACGGCTACTCGACTCGGGTCCTCCGAGATTAGGTAATAGGTGCTTCAAGGCCGCAACTACTCCCATTAATCGAGGAGTTAGGCGCGATAATTGCTCACGAAAGTTTCAACGGCTATCAAGAGTGAGCCCAAGGTACCTCATATTGGACTCGACCCTGATGTTGGTATTCCCGACAACAATATGTTGTACATACGACAACAGTATGTATATCCTCGCGGCGGCGCTTTCCGAGGTCTGTGGAAGCAAATGGCCTCGGACTTGTCCAATGCCACATTAAGTCTCAACGAATTAATTTTATCCACAACCTGTGCCACCGACGCAGTAATCTGACGTGAAAGCTTCCAAATAAGTATCACCCTGGGCTATGACTAGTGTGTCATCCACATAGCAGATGATGTTCACGCCCGCAGCGACTTTGCCTCGCAGGACGTAATCGTAGCCAATATTCCACAGGATTGGACCTAATACTGAACCCTGCGGAACACCACATGTTATTTTCCTGCGTAGTAATCCGCCTTGGTGCCCTCGGTACGACACGTATCTTTCGGAGAGGTACTCATTAATAATTCGGCACAGATAATGAGACACACAATGATACTTCAGCGCCTCCCTTATACACGTCCAAGGAAGTGTTAAAAGCATTGGCGATGTCAAGAGAGACCGCTATGAGCACCTTACCCTGCGCCAATGCTTCATCTGAGTGAACCTTGACCTTTTTTATGGCATCGATGGTGGAACGACCCAGTCGAAAGCCATATTGAGAATCTGACAAGTCAGGACCCACTCTACTAAGATGTTCTAGGAGGCGACCAGCAATCACTCTTTCAAATAGTTTCTCAATCTCATCGAGTAGCATTATTGGGCGGTAGGCGGAAGATGCATCCGCGGGGCGTCCCTCCTTTCTTACTAGGATTAAGCTGCCCGTCTTCCATTGCGTAGGAAACCGACCCGTTTCTAAACAAATATCAAACAGTCGGCGGAGTCGGCTTCCCAAAGTCTTGATGGCTTCAATCCAGGCACAACCAGAGGTACGCCATCAGGACCAGGAGCTCTCTTTTTAGCCCGCATTTTGATTATGCCCGCTTGGAGCTCCATCTCTGATGTTTGCGGCACCTCAGTGTCCATTTCGCGCTTCGTGCCTAGTGCTATAGGAGCTATTGCTGGCAGAGTTTGTTCGCTTGGGCTTGGGAACAATGTGTTTAACACTTTATTTAGAAACTGTGGCTCAAACTCGTCGTAAGAGGTGGTATCCTGGGACGGGTTTTATTCCTCACTAATTTATACGGTCGTCCCCAGGGATCATTGTTGAGTGATTCTAATAGCTCTTCTCTAGAACGTGTTTTAGCTTCTCTTATAGCATCCTTTAAGGCCTTCAAACAATCCCTGTATTTTCCATACAGCACTACCTCTATTCGTACATTTCTGGAGGATCTTCTGCGATGTCGTGTATATTGACGTCTCGCCATGACGCACTCGCGTCGTATGTTTGCAATCTCACGAGACCACCAATACACCTGCCGTTTTAAAGAAAAAGGTTTGGCCCGAGGCATACTTGCATCATGGCTTCCTGAAACCAACATACCTCTTTTTCCACTTCTATTGACCCAGAAGGTGAGGAAAGCCATCCCTGTACGATAGAGGCCTCTATCAATGCCTCTCTGTTCAGTTTTTTTACTGCCTATTTTGAGGTTGATAGAGGGATACATCTATTTCCTGGATGGCAAGCGCTCGGCATCGTCTGGTCAGAGATGTTAAACCGAATGTATCGATGATCTGACAATGTTTCAATTCCCTCCAGCACTTTCCATCCATGCACACGACCTGCGACGGCTGGAGATGCGAAGGTAACATCGACGATGGATCCTCTTTCATTGTCGCCATCCTACCCTTTATTGTCGCCATCCTACCCTTCATTGTCGCCATCCTACCCTTTATTGTCGCCATCCTACCCTTCATTGTCGCCATCCTACCCTTTATTGTCGCCATACTACCCTTTATTGTCGCCATCCTACTCTTTATTGTCGTCATCGTACCCTTTATTGTTGCCATCCTACCCTTTATTGTCGCCATCCTACTCTTTATTGTTGCCATCCTACCCTTTATGGTCGCCATCCTACCCTTTATTGTCGCCATCCTACCCTTTATTGTCGCTATCCTACCCTTAATTGTTGCCATCCTACTCTTTATTGTCGCCATCCTACCCTTTATTGTCGCCATCCTACCCTCTATTATAGCCATCCTACCCTTTATTGTCGCCATCCTACCCTTTATTGTTGCCATCCTACCCTCTATTATAGCCATCCTACCCTTTATTGTCGCCATCCTACCCTTTATTGTCGCCATCCTACCCTTTATTGTCGCCATCCTACCCTTTATTGTTGCCATCCTACTCTCTATTATAGCCATCCTACCCTTTATTGTTGCCATCCTTCCCTTTATTGTCGCCATCCTACCCTTTATTGTCGCCATCCCACCCTTTATTGTTGCCATCCTACCCTCTATTATAGCCATCCTACCCTTTATTGTCGCCATCCTACCCTTTATTGTCGCCATCCTACCCTTTATTGTCGCCATCCTATCCTTTATTGTTGCCATCCTACTCTCTAGTATAGCCATCCTACCCTTTATTGTTGCCATCCTTCCCTTTATTGTCGCCATCCTACCCTCTATTATAGCCATCCTACCCTTTATTGTCGCCATCCTACCCTTTATTGTCGCCATCATACCCTTTATTGTTGCCATCCTACTCTCTATTATAGCCATCCTACCCTTTATTGTTGCCATCCTTCCCTTTATTGTCGCCATCCTACCCTTTATTGTCGCCATCCCAACCTTTATTGTTGACATCCTACTCTTTATTGTTGCCATCCTACCCTCTATGCTAGCCATCATACCCTTTATTGTTGCCATCCTACTCTCTATTATAGCCATCCTACCCTTTATTGTCGCCATCCTACCCTTTATTGTTGCCATCCTACTCTCTATTATAGCCATCCTACCCTTTATTGTCGCCATCCTACCCTTTATTGTCGCCATCCCAACCTTTATTGTTGACATCCTACTCTTTATTGTTGCCATCCTACCCTCTATTCTAGCCATCATACTCTTTATTGTTGCCATCCTACCCTCTATTATAGCTATCCTACCCTCTATTATAGCTATCCTACCCTTTATTGTCGCCATCCTACCCTTTATTGTCGCCATCCTACCCTTTATTGTTGCCATCCTTCCCTTTATTGTCGCCATCCTACCCTTTATTGTCGCCATCCCAACCTTTATTATTGACATCCTACTCTTTATTGTCGCCATCCTACCCTTTATTGTCGCCATCCTACCCTTTATTGTTGCCATCCTACTCTCTATTATAGCCATCCTACCCTTTATTGTTGCCATCCTTCCCTTTATTGTCGCCATCCTACCCTTTATTGTCGCCATCCCACCCTTTATTGTTGCCATCCTACCCTCTATTATAGCCATCCTACTCTTTATTGTTGCCATCCTACCCTCTATTCTAGCCATCATACTCTTTATTGTAGCCATCCTACCGTCTATTCTAGCCATCATACTCTTTATTGTTGCCATGCTACCCTCTATTATAGCCATCCTACTCTTTATTGTTGCCATCCTACCCTCTATTCTAGCCATCATACTCTTTATTGTTGCCATCCTACCCTCTATTCTAGCCATCATACTCTTTATTGTTGCCATGCTACCCTCTATTATAGCCATCCCACCCTTTATTGTTGCCATCCTACCCTCTATTATAGCCATCCTACTCTTTATTTTTGCCATCCTACCCTTTATTCTAGCCATCATACTCTTTATTGTTGCCATCTTACTCTCTATTCTAGCCATCATACTGTTTATTGTTGCCATCCTACCCTCTATTATAGCCATCATACTCTTTATTGTTGCCATGCTACCCTCTATTATAGCCATCCTACTCTTTATTTTTGCCATCCTACCCTTTATTCTAGCCATCATACTCTTTATTGTTGCCATCCTACTCTCTATTCTAGCCATCATACTCTTTATTGTTGCCATCCTACCCTCTATTCTAGCCATCGTACTCTTTATTGTTGCCATGCTACCCTCTATTCTAGCCATCATACTCTTTATTGTCGCCATCCTACCCTTTATTGTCGCCATCCCAACCTTTATTATTGACATCCTACTCTTTATTGTTGCCATCCTACCCTCTATTATAGCCATCCTACCCTTTATTGTCGCCATCCTACTCTTTATTGTCGCCATCCTACCCTTTATTGTCGCCATCATACCCTTTATTGTTGCCATCCTACCCTCTATTATAGCCATCCTACCCTTTATTGTCGCCATCCTACCCTTTATTGTCGCCATCCTACCCTTTATTGTCGCCATCCTATCCTTTATTGTTGCCATCCTACTCTCTAGTATAGCCATCCTACCCTTTATTGTCGCCATCCTATCCTTTATTGTCGCCATCCTATCGTTTATTGTCGCCATCCTATCCTTTATTGTTGCCATCCTACTCTCTAGTATAGCCATCCTACCCTTTATTGTTGCCATCCTTCCCTTTATTGTCGCCATCCTACCCTTTATTGTCGCCATCCTACCCTTTATTGTCGCCATTCTACCCTTTATTGTCGCCATCCTATCCTTTATTATTGCCATCCTACTCTCTAGTATAGCCATCCTACCCTTTATTGTCGCCATCCTACCCTTTATTGTCGCCATCCTACCCTCTATTCTAGCCATCGTACTCTTTATTGTTGCCATCCTACCCTCTATTATAGCCATCCTACCCTTTATTGTCGCCATCCTACGCTTTATTGTCGCCATCCTACCCTTTATTGTCGCTATCCTACCCTTTATTGTTGCCATCTTACTCTCTATTATAGCCATCCTACCCTTTATTGTTGCCATCCTTCCCTTTATTGTCGCCATCCTACCCTTTATTATTGAGATCCTACTCTTTATTGTTGCCATCCTACCCTCTATTCTAGCCATCGTACTCTTTATTGTTGCCATCCTACCCTCTATTCTAGCCATCATACTCTTTATTGTTGCCATCCTACCCTCTATTCTAGCCATCATACTCTTTATTGTTGCCATCCTACCCTCTATTATAGCTATCCTACCCTCTATTATAGCTATCCTACCCTTTATTGTCGCCATCCTACCCTTTATTGTCGCCATCCTACCCTTTATTGTTGCCATCCTTCCCTTTATTGTCGCCATCCTACCCTTTATTGTCGCCATCCCACCCTTTATTGTTGCCATCCTACCCTCTATTATAGCCATCCTACTCTTTATTGTTGCCATCCTACCCTCTATTCTAGCCATCATACTCTTTATTGTTGCCATCCTACCCTCTATTCTAGCCATCGTACTCTTTATTGTTGCCATGCTACCCTCTATTATAGCCATCCTACTCTTTATTGTTGCCATCCTACCCTCTATTCTAGCCATCATACTCTTTATTGTTGCCATCCTACCCTCTATTCTAGCCATCATACTCTTTATTGTTGCCATGCTACCCTCTATTATAGCCATCCTACTCTTTATTGTTGCCATCCTACCCTCTATTCTAGCCATCATACTCTTTATTGTTGCCATCCTACCCTCTATTATAGCCATCCCACCCTTTATTGTTGCCATCCTACCCTCTATTATAGCCATCCTACTCTTTATTGTTGCCATCCTACCCTCTATTCTAGCCATCATACTCTTTATTGTTGCCATGCTACCCTCTATTATAGCCATCCCACCCTTTATTGTTGCCATCCTACCCTCTATTATAGCCATCCTACTCTTTATTTTTGCCATCCTACTCTTTATTCTAGCCATCATACTCTTTATTGTTGCCATCTTACTCTCTATTCTAGCCATCATACTCTTTATTGTTGCCATCCTACCCTCTATTATAGCCATCATACTCTTTATTGTTGCCATGCTACCCTCTATTATAGCCATCCCACCCTTTATTGTTGCCATCCTACCCTCTATTCTAGCCATCATACTCTTTATTGTTGCCATGCTACCCTTTATTCTAGCCATCATACTCTTTATTGTTGCCATCCTACTCTCTATTCTAGCCATCATACTCTTTATTGTTGCCATCCTACCCTCTATTATAGCCATCCTACTCTTTATTGTTGCCATGCTACCCTCTATTCTAGCCATCATACTCTTTATTGTCGCCATCCTACCCTTTATTGTCGCCATCCCAACCTTTATTATTGACATCCTACTCTTTATTGTTGCCATCCTACCCTCTATTCTAGCCATCATACTCTTTATTGTTGCCATCCTACCCTCTATTATAGCCATCCTACCCTTTATTGTCGCCATCCTACCCTTTATTGTCGCCATCCTACCCTTTATTGTCGCCATCATACCCTTTATTGTTGCCATCCTACCCTCTATTATAGCCATCCTACCCTTTATTGTCGCCATCCTACCCTTTATTGTCGCCATCCTACCCTTTATTGTCGCCATCCTATCCTTTATTGTTGCCATCCTACTCTCTAGTATAGCCATCCTACCCTTTATTGTTGCCATCCTTCCCTTTATTGTCGCCATCCTACCCTTTATTGTCGCCATCCTATCCTTTATTGTCGCCATCCTATCGTTTATTGTTGCCATCCTACTCTCTAGTATAGCCATCCTACCCTTTATTGTTGCCATCCTTCCCTTTATTGTCGCCATCCTACCCTTTATTGTCGCCATCCTATCCTTTATTGTCGCCATCCTATCCTTTATTGTTGCCATCCTACTCTCTAGTATAGCCATCCTACCCTTTATTGTTGCCATCCTTCCCTTTATTGTCGCCATCCTACCCTTTATTGTCGCCATCCTACCCTTTATTGTCGCCATTCTACCCTTTATTGTCGCCATCCTATCCTTTATTATTGCCATCCTACTCTCTAGTATAGCCATCCTACCCTTTATTGTCGCCATCCTTCCCTTTATTGTCGCCATCCTACCCTTTATTGTCGCCATCCTACCCTTTATTGTCGCCATTCTACCCTTTATTGTCGCCATCCTATCCTTTATTATTGCCATCCTACTCTCTAGTATAGCCATTCTACCCTTTATTGTCGCCATCCTACCCTTTATTGTCGCCATCCTAACCTCTATTCTAGCCATCGTACTCTTTATTGTTGCCATCCTACCCTCTATTATAGCCATCCTACCCTTTATTGTCGCCATCCTACCCTTTATTGTCGCCATCCTACCCTTTATTGTCGCCATCCTACCCTTTATTGTCGCTATCCTACCCTTTATTGTTGCCATCCTACTCTCTATTATAGCCATCCTACCCTTTATTGTTGCCATCCTTCCCTTTATTGTCGCCATCCTACCCTTTATTATTGAGATCCTACTCTTTATTGTTGCCATCCTACCCTCTATTCTAGCCATCGTACTCTTTATTGTTGCCATCCTACCCTCTATTATAGCCATCCTACCCTTTATTGTCGCCATCCTACCCTTTATTGTTGCCATCCTACCCTTTATTGTCGCCATCCTACCCTTTATTTTTGCCATCCTACTCTCTATTATAGCCATCCTACCCTTTATTGTTGCCATCCTACCCTTTATTGTCGCCATCCCAACCTTTATTATTGACATCCTACTCATTATTGTTGCCATCCTACCCTCTATTCTAGCCATCATACTCTTTATTGTTGCCATCCTACCCTCTATTCTAGCCATCATACTCTTTATTGTTGCCATCCTACCCTCTATTATAGCCATCCTACCCTCTATTATAGCCATCCTACCCTTTATTGTCGCCATCCTACCCTTTATTGTCGCCATCCTACCCTTTATTGTCGCCATCCTACCCTTTATTGTTGCCATCCTACTCTCTATTATAGCCATCCCACCCTTTATTGTTGCCATCCTTCCCTTTATTGTCGCCATCCTACCCTTTATTGTCGCCATACCAACCTTTATTGTTGACATCCTACTCTTTATTGTTGCCATCCTACCCTCTATGCTAGCCATCATACCCCTTATTGTTGCCATCCTACTCTCTATTATAGCCATCCTACCCTTTATTGTTGCCATCCTTCCCTTTATTGTCGCCATCCTACCCTTTATTGTCGCCATCCTACCCTTTATTGTCGCCATCATACCCTTTATTGTTGCCATCCTACCCTGTATTATAGCCATCCTACCCTTTATTGTCGCCATCCTACCCTTTATTGTCGCCATCCTACCCTTTATTGTCGCCATCCTACCCTTTATTGTCGCCATCCTACCCTTTATTGTTGCCATCCTACTCTCTATTATAGCCATCCCACCCTTTATTGTTGCCATCCTTCCCTTTATTGTCGCCATCCTACCCTTTATTGTCGCCATACCAACCTTTATTGTTGACATCCTACTCTTTATTGTTGCCATCCTACCCTCTATGCTAGCCATCATACCCCTTATTGTTGCCATCCTACTCTCTATTATAGCCATCCTACCCTTTATTGTTGCCATCCTTCCCTTTATTGTCGCCATCCTACCCTTTATTGTCGCCATCCTACCCTTTATTGTCGCCATCATACCCTTTATTGTTGCCATCCTACCCTGTATTATAGCCATCCTACCCTTTATTGTCGCCATCCTATCCTTTATTGTCGCCATCCTACCCTTTATTGTCGCCATCCTATCCTTTATTGTTGCCATCCTACTCTCTAGTATAGCCATCCTACCCTTTATTGTTGCCATCCTTCCCTTTATTGTCGCCATCCTACCCTTTATTGTCGCCATCCTATCCTTTATTGTCGCCATCCTATCCTTTATTGTTGCCATCCTACTCTCTAGTATAGCCATCCTACCCTTTATTGTTGCCATCCTTCCCTTTATTGTCGCCATCCTACCCTCTATTATAGCCATCCTACCCTTTATTGTCGCCATCCTACCCTTTATTGTCGCCATCATACCCTTTATTGTTGCCATCCTACTCTCTATTATAGCCATCCTACCCTTTATTGTTGCCATCCTTCCCTTTATTGTCGCCATCCTACCCTTTATTGTCGCCATCCCAACCTTTATTGTTGACATCCTACTCTTTATTGTTGCCATCCTACCCTCTATGCTAGCCATCATACCCTTTATTGTTGCCATCCTACTCTCTATTATAGCCATCCTACCCTTTATTGTTGCCATCCTTCCCTTTATTGTCGCCATCCTACCCTTTATTGTCGCCATCCTACCCTTTATTGTCGCCATCCTATCCTTTATTGTCGCCATCCTATCCTTTATTGTTGCCATCCTACTCTCTAGTATAGCCATCCTACCCTTTATTGTTGCCATCCTTCCCTTTATTGTCGCCATCCTACCCTCTATTATAGCCATCCTACCCTTTATTGTCGCCATCCTACCCTTTATTGTCGCCATCATACCCTTTATTGTTGCCATCCTACTCTCTATTATAGCCATCCTACCCTTTATTGTTGCCATCCTTCCCTTTATTGTCGCCATCCTTCCCTTTATTGTCGCCATCCTACCCTTTATTGTCGCCATCCCAACCTTTATTGTTGACATCCTACTCTTTATTGTTGCCATCCTACCCTCTATGCTAGCCATCATACTCTTTATTGTTGCCTTCCTACCCTCTATTATTGCCATCCTACTCTTTACTATAACCATCTCTCGTTATTTAAAAGGAGAGCAGCTTCACCTGCATGCTGTGCTCGCCGTACTACCCTGTTTTAGCTTGTTATCAGGCTAGACATCAATAAGCTGTAGTGGTGACTTGATTGCAAGTCACTCGTATATATTAAACTTACTCAATACCGACTGTCAGTTTTGTTCGATTGGCGGCAGAGACGGATGCTGCGGCGCTGCCCATCCCGGACACGGTCACACGACCACCATGTAGACGGCGAAAGTAATGTGTCAGGTAATAAGTCAACATTTTGCGATGTCATTCTGTTTCAAGTTTAGTATAAGTAATCTAAGGCATACCCTAATTATATCAACTTTGTCTAACAAGCTTCAGCTCCCAGTTGAAAGTGGGAAAAATTTAAAAGTACCCTACACCAAAAAAAACCATTGTATCATTTGCGGTGATTCGTTTAGATCGCCAATCGTACAGGGGCCCTGACGCGCCCCGCGCGTGTTCAAAATGATTTGAGGATATAACGGAGTGGAGCGCGCTCACATACCTTACGTTGGAGACTGGTTAGTTTCCTCAGACTGAGCAATACACATACACATAACAAACTTCTGTTTGACAGAGGTACCGCGTGATCAAACAAACAACGGGAATGTACAAAATAACAATGCAGTGTTAGGAAAATATAACTTTATTGCAGTGTCATAATCAAGTAAGAACACGAACACGCAAACAATTGCTTCTGGCGGCGCGCACTACCCGAGTTCAAGTGTAACCGAAAACCGAAAACCTCGCACACACACACGCTGGCCGGCCCCGCACCGCTGGTCTGCCTCCGACACAGAACACTTGGTTCCCGAGTTCAATTGTATTATACATTTACTCTCATCAGCCATAGCCCATGCTGAACGAGACCGAAGTCTACACTTGGTAATGTGCTAATCAAAGTCAGGCTGCAGCGCGCGGCGCGGGCGACTCGACCAGCGATCCATAAGGAGGTATGGTACGATTTTATCGCGTGTATCCGCAAGTGTGTGTGTGTCTGTGTGTCTGTGTTACTGACCTACCTCATGGGAGCGCAATGGGAAATATCGAACATTCAACGCAGCGCCTGACATATATATATATAAACAACTGAAACATGATCACCGGTCGTTTAATAGGAAAACACTTTGGTAAAATGAAAAGCTACAAATCATATCAATTAAACAGCCATCACGCATTAAGCAACCTTTACTACTAACGTTTAAACCATTACTAAATAGGAACTTCACTGTCAACCAGTAAATAAATATTGTTGCAATAAATAGTTAACGGGAGCGCGGCGCGCGCGTCCATACAACCAAACAAATAAATCAACCGCATAACAAAGGAAACCGTAAACCACGCCACGTCATCCGTGTTACCATGCACGCGCTGGTTAACTGCCAGTGTGAGCCTCGCATCGTTTCAGTCACTCGTCGACTGGTGCTGCTGGTACACATCTCGACGCCTTCACACATGACACCTGGTGTGTTACCCCAGTTAATTTGTAGCCCCACCACGACTTGATAGCTGACGTCGCACGCAGACCACCGACCTCTGGCGAGGTAAACCTTCCAACTACAAGTGACTCCATGAAAACAACGAAATAACTATTTACATATACAAGTGCACTCCATTTCACCCCCGACCCGTACGCGATGTAAACCTGAGGACATGGACAATGTAATGGAGTGCAGTTGGCAAGGAGTCGGCGGCGTCGCGTCACAATTGAGTTACATGTAGAAGTTAAGAGCGGCACGGCGCAGCGCTACAGCCGGGCCCGCGTGGAGCCGTGTCATGTCCGTACGGTATATGCACAGAATGCAACAGCTTCATATTGTATCATGTCATCATTACATAGGAATGCATTTTCTTATTATATACAAAACGAACGGTAGGATGTTTACACAGCATGTCACCGCCGGAACGGCCTCGCCTTGAGGTATTGTTAGGTGATGCAGAGCCCTTTAAGCCGGAATAAATAGGTCCTGTGTTGGTAGTCCATCGAGATGCTCCTGCCGAAACGTAATCGAACGTCAACTTTAGGCAATTTATTGAGTCCAAAGCAAATATTGCACCAAGGAAGCTTGGAGTCCCTGCCAAAGTAAGATGACACTTCACAACGGAGCAGCTTATATAGCGCAGGTCCAATCACGTGTGGAGTACTGCTGCCACATCCGAGCAGGTACTGTCAAATATGAACTGGCTACTTTGGACGCAGTAGAGAGGCGCGCCGTAAGGATAGTCGGTGACCATGACCTGACAAGCACTAAACTTATCTCGCCTCTCAGTGTTTTACCGGTTACATTTTGGGGAGTGTGCCCAGGAACCTGATGATTAGATTCCGCCATACCCTTCCACCACCGGACGTACAAACACGCCGCAGGCATTCATCTCTACGTTGTCCAGATGCCGTGCATGAGGAACGAAGCGTTTCGCTTCGACCTTCGCAATGCGAACGGCAAAGGATTGGAACAGTCTGCCGGCGTCCGCGTTTCCGTCCAGGTATGACGTGGGGATATTTAAGAGAAGACTGAATAGGGTACTTCGAGGCTAGTGCGCTATAAAATAAAAAAAACTCGACTGCAGCAGTGTTGTGTAGTTAGTAACGAATAATTTATGTCAACAACTGTACTGAAGGTATTCCAGCCTCTCTTCAGGCAATCAAATCGTAACTCAGTCTGTGAACGACAACAACAGACGTTTGTAATCATCGCAAATGTTTGCCATGTGCGCGCACGCTTGCAATCTGCCGCCGACTGTCCGCAGCCAGGTCATCATTTCAGCATGCGCAGAGCTCCGTGCGGACATCGTAGACATGACATAGACTACAGCGCGACAATAGGTTTACGCGCATATGTGGGCACCAGCACATGGTACATAAGATCTTTGTACTTAGTATATTAATCGGTTTAAACTTATGAGGATGCAAAACTGAACCGGAAGCGGAAGCGGGTCGACCGTCGACAAGTGTCGGCCGGTCTGCTGTGAACGAGTAGCGCACGCGTCGCCCAACGACTAAATGTCCGCGTGCGGCTGCAGCGTGTGCGTGAGGTCGCGATGTAGTTGGCGCGCGTGCGCAGCGGTGCGGGCAAGCCACGCAGCCAGCTCGCCGCTGTCACACTGCACGCGCGGTCTTCGCACTGCTTCGCCTCCGCCTCCGCCGCCCGCGGCTGCGCCCGCGCCCGCTCCTGTACTAGCGCCTGCGCCGCCGCCGCCACCCGCGCCGCCGCGAACGCACAGCTCCACCAGGTGCGCGCCATCCACGAATACCGCCGCGCACGAAACCAGGTTACTGCGTACAGAATACCGTATCAACATTACTATAAATAAATAAAAACCAAACAGTCGTCTCTGTATCGAAAATAAATGTGATTTATTTACATACCTGAGGTGCGTTTCCATGACGACTTGCGGCGTGTCATGCTTGCAGGTGAAGATTCTGAGGTAAGTGTCTGTGACGAGCGCGCGGATGTCGTGTGGCGGCCCGCGCACCGGTCGATAGGCCAAGAAGCGTTCCGGATGTGCGTGTGCGTGCGCAGGCGCCGGCGCGAGTGCGTGCAGCAGCTGTGCACCACGTGCTGCCAGCGGGCAGTAGCGTAACAGTGCGGCCGAGTGTGGCGCCGGGCGGGGGACGCGCACCCGCGACGGAAGCGCGCGGCCTGAACGTGCGCTGGACTCGCGCACAGCCGCGGCAGCGGACGCCGCTAGGTCCAGAACGCCAATCACTGGCTTGGTTACTGTGCCCACCAGCCCTTTGCCCACGCCAGTCACGAACCCGCCCAGCCCCTCCTGCGTCGCGCCCTCGTAACTGTGTTTCACGAGTGAGGTCATCCCACCTGCGGCACAAGATACGATCTTCTACACTACTGCTCATCACAGAAATCCAAAGAAACGCAATCGTACTGTACCCAGCAACCCGAGGCCGAGGCCGCGCAGCCCGGCCGCGAGGTGCGCGCCCGTGGCTGCACTGCGGATGCGTCGCCTCGTCTCCTCGTGCGCCTCATCTCCCACCACGCGCTCAAGCCCGTCGCCCAGCGACTCTACAATAACGTTGTAACGATGTAAAGATGTATTTAAACAAAACAATTTGTAATTAAGTTTAATGAAACAAATTTGTATAATGAAAATAAGATGGCGAGAGATTACCGGTAACTTTGGCGGCAGAATTGGAGATGCCGTGGGTGACATTTTTGACGAGAGCGCCTACGTTGCCTTCGAGGAGTAGCCCTGACACACCCTCTGAAACGTCCGCCACGAAGCCTAAAGGATTGCCCAGGAAGTCCACCGAGCCCAAAATCTTCGCTGCTTGCCATTTCAGCTCCTGCGCAAAGTTATTAAATACGCATTGACTTACGGGCACCATTAAATACTTCACAAGCGAGGTTAAACGTTTAAATTAATCAGGTTCCGAAGTCTGTGCACTGACAGGTGCCAGTATGAATTTTTTCAAGGGTCAACAGCATCGGCATTGATCGTGTGGAGCGAGTGGGGATGTACTAACGTCCTTGAAGTGCTGTAGGGCGTGGCGCGCGAGGCAGGCAGCCGTGTCGAACGCGTGCGCGCGAACGAACGGTTCTAGCTCCACCGCCGCGTGCTCGAAACGGATCAACGTCAGCCCCAGCCGCTTCTTCAGCGCGCTCAGCTCCGGCTCCAGCTTGCTCGCCGTGTACATCGACAGACGGATCTGCAGACCACGCATTGATATTCAAACTCACATTACATTCGGCCTCATAACTCATCGCTCTGTATGTGTATGTGCATCCATGTATGTTTACGTGCACACCTGACTGGGGATCAGCTTAATGAGCGCGAAGTAGTATCTGGTAGCGTGCAGCGCGGTGAGCTCGTGCAGCACGCGCCGCGTCTCGTATTCCACTTCGTCAGGTTGTTCAGCCGCCACCTCGCCGCCCTGCCACTGCTCCGCCCACGACCACAGCAGTAAGATCAGCCTGCGCGAAGCAAACGTTTATATTAAGTAAAGAATTTCGTTATGGTTGAACCACGAATTACGGTGCAATTATTTCGTAACACACTTCTTTGTAACTTATTGTTTACTACAAATAAAATTTTGTAACATTGAACTTGTGCTTTATTGAAGGTTGATACAGAACCTCTTACTGCTACTACACGAAGAATAAATTCTACATGAGCATAAAATAAACGGGTGCGGTGCACGGTTACCTCTCCTCGAGGCGCACGGAGACGGGGCGTAGCGCGAGTACCAGGTGCCGGAAGTAGTGCGCGTTGTAGCGCGGTTCCGGCGCAGGCAGCAACTCGGCCGCCGCGTGCAGGGCTGCGCCCGTCGCGCCTCCGCCGCCCGCGTACAACAGCGGGGTCGCCGCGCCCACCAGCTGATGATTGTACCCACAATAACATACATGTGCATCATATTTAACCTATTTCTATCATATTGTACTACATTTATTTGATGATCGGTTGAATTGTTTCAAATTAAAGTGAAGGAAAATGGAAACCAAAGGAAAACATAGGATACTATAGAGGTGCACAGTGCACAGCTCGGTTCCGGGCAAGCGCGACCAGTTTGATTCGTATTCTCTACACGAGGTACAGGTGACAAACAAAAGAAATGATGCATTATCAAGAGTTACTGTGCACAACACGAGAATGAACACGCTCGAGACATTTATACGAGTAGACGTTCGGCCAATGCTCTACGCGGGGCGAGGAGTGTGCTCTAAGTGCCGGCGACCTGATTGTCCCACTGCAACGTGTCGACAGAGAGCGCGGCAAGGGCGGCGCGCGGGGTGCGCGCCAGCTCCAGCCGCAGCCCGCCGCACAACGCGTACACGAGCTCGGCGGCCGGCGCGCCTCCAACCAGCGACACGCCAAGTCCCCCCAGCGACAGGCGCACTCCCCACTCGCCGTGTCCAGCGTCCCCGCGCGAAGCGCATTCCTCATCTTCGTCGCCTTCGATGCGGCCTGAATCCTGAATTGTATAATTTAGGTCAATGTTGGCTAATTAAAATCACCTGGTGGTACCATCGCAGCGCCTATTCGTACCAACCGACGGTGTTCTCGAGGATGTGCCCGTATGCATTACAAATAACGTTAGCAGTGATTATTGAAATTATTGGATATATCATCTTATTTGGATACAATATAGTGACTTTTGTTTATTTTATTTTTAAAGTTATAAGTGCAATATGCTATTATATAAACAAATGTACTAGTTACTTAATCATAAAAACAGCTATATATTACATGCCTATGTACTACTATATATTATAAATACTATACACAAGTAAAAGAATGAACAGAGGACCGCGAGCTCGAGTGCAGCGGTTACACACCGGATCTTCGTGGTCTTGTATGCGTACGAGACGCGTCGGGCCCGCGGCGCGCAACGACACGTCCAGGCGCCCGCAGCCGGGCCGCAGCGAATGCCAACTGACCGCCTGGGCGCCAGGCAAGCCGCCATCCGCGCGCCCGCCCGGCAGCCCCAGCACCACTCTTGCACCTACCCCGTTGCATCCAGTAACAGTTGTCAGAGCCAGCATTGGAGCAACATTACAAGAGGACTCCTAATCGCACACAGGTGTAAGTAATTGTCTAGACAACTAGAAGTAAACCATAAATTAGTATATTGAATGGAGAGCCCTACCAGATGATTAATTATACTGATTTTCCGCTTTGCTAAACGTATGCTGAACAGCGTTGCGTACCGGGGATGAGCGGTACGAAGGCAGTGTGCGTCGCGTGCGTGCCGTGCGAGTTTGGCTGCACGCAGAGGTTGGCGTGTGCGCATGCCATCCGGCCAGGTGACACCAGACGCCACGTCTGCGTGGAGCGCCGCCGCGGGTCTGCACGCCGTAGCACTAACGCCGATGCAACCCCTGGCCGCGGAGCCGCTTCCTCGATATCCAGCACCTGCCATAAAGAACAGTGCTACACATTATCATCTCTCTATTCTATACTTTGCTCGAAAACAACAAACACTTAAAGCATTTATATATCTAGAGGAAATAATTTTGCTAATTCTTCTCAATTTTGTAGTTTAAGATTTTCTGGTTCAAGATTTATGTTTATTTAAGATGCGATGGCACTACAACGCTGATGAACTCACCATGGCATGCGGCGAGAGCGCTGCATCGTCCGCCAATGCAGCGTCAGTGGGCTGCGGCGGCGAGCTGCCCTCGTGCACCAGCTGTCCGCCTGCTGCACGCCGCCACAGCTGTGATCTGGGCACGGACACAACCTTCAACTCAGTAATACGTCAATACGGAGCCCACCATATTCAATGCAGCTAGTGCTTGGACGCCAGCGGCTAAGAAGCTGCTGATTCGAAGACAGCTCTACGCGGTCCAGCGCGGCTTCACTCAGAAGATTGCGCGAACTTACCAGACCGCGTCGTTGCATTCGGCCCTAGTGCTTGCTGGGCTGCTTCCTCTGAACCTTCGGATCACCACCCACCAGCCATCTTATTTGGGGTGAAGCGTGGGCACTCCCAGGAAATAGTAGGAAACCAAGAATTGCAGGTACCAGTAAGCCACTTGAGATTATCACACCCGTCTGAACAGGTCGGTATGGAGTTCTCCTGCCTAGGCGAAGGTGCGGAGGAAGTCCAACTTGCCACTTCGGCTGCTGAATCGGCCATATACACCGACCGCAGTCGTATCGACAACAAGGTGGATGCGGCGTTCTGTGTCACGCAGAACGCCGCAGAGGTAACAAACAAAAAGCTCAAGTTGGGCAACTACTGCACTGTATACCGGGCAGCGCTACTGGCCTTAGCATAAACAACAGGGTACGCGGCCAGAGAGCCGCTCCAGTCGTGTGCTGTTCTGAGCGACTCACGGTCCGGCCTAGAAATGGTCGCAACAATCGACACCCTCCATCCCTTAGCGTTAAGAGTGAAAGAGAATATAAAGAGAGTGAGAGAGAAAGGGACGGATGTAAAATTATATTGGGTAAGAGCGCACGCGGGGACGGAGAGCAGCGAAAGGACGGACCAGCTAGCCAAGGACGCGGCCCTGAAGAGCAAGAAGAGACCGGTATACGAGGAGTGTCCTGTTTCATTTGTTAAGCAACAGCTAAGGCTGAGAACGCTTGAGTGCGAGTGGAACAGGCGGTCCTATCGAGCACTCCGCCACGTGGAGCTGGACACGATTATGGCTCAGATGTTCACGGGGCACGGGGGATTATCTGAGTACCTTCACAGGTTTAAGCTCAATGAGAGTCGTACGATACCGAACACGTACCGATCGCCGTATCTCTTACGCGCGAGACAGACGCGCGCGCTGCCCGGCGGCACCTCCAGCACCAGCACGCTATCGTCGTCTGTCGAAACTTGCTTACCAGCGGTCGACATGCTGTTTTCCCTGATGAACACAAATCATTTTTGTAACATATAATAATTAAAATGTTAATTTTAGTTAAAAAACACTAAATAACATAATACGTAGATACCTATTGCTCGTGGCTGGGAAAGCGACGTACAGGAAGTTCTGGTAGAGCAGGCGGTGCGCATGCGGGCCAGCGTCGAGCGGTAGCACGAGTCGCGGCCCGCCTGGCGCACGTAACGCCAGAGCGTTCGCTCCTTCCGGCTCCGGCAGCGCCCAGCACGCACGAGCGCCCGCCCCCACCACGCACTCCTCCACGCATCCGACCTGTACGCGACACACCGCACGTGAACATTTGAACCTCAAAAATTTTATTAATTTAGCAGTCAATCTGCAGAAATACTACAGTAAGGGCTCTTACGCGTACCTGGTGGAACATGATGGCGACGGCCGAGTAATTGTCGATGCGGATGGGCGGTGGCGCGCATTCGGCGTCCGTTAGCACCACTAGCAGGGTGGCACCCTGCGGCACCACCTCAACACGCAGCAGCACGTACGAGCCTCCGCTCTCTCTGCAATGTGCACAGCAACACAATCAATTCCAAAATCCTACACAAATTGGATGCGAAAAATTTCAAAAAGACAGCCAGTTACAGCATCAACACATCAACGCGTGTGCGTGTACGTGTGCGTGTGCGCGTGCGCGTGTGCGAGTAACAAATGTGTACATGTTGAGTTTAACTTATTACCTGCAACCTATGTGCAAGCTGCGCGGCTTGTCTATGCGGAAGCCCCCCGACCATGCGGTGTGGGGGCGCGCGTGCATGCGCAATTCTTGAGGCAGCACTCGCACGCATAGCAGTTGGTCGCGTTCGTGGCGCGCCCAATGCCACGGCAAGTGGCAGCTAGCCACTGCTGCCACGTGCGTCGCGCTCGCGCCCGGATCGCTCTGTGGTGTCATAAGGTACAAACATTTTAATTGTGATAAAACTGAACCAACAATGTTTTCTTACAATTATTTATAGTTTTTGACATTAGTTTACAATGAGCCATTAAATTATTAATAAATTAAATTTACTGCGACTTCCACACCAAACTGTTTATCAAACAATGTGCTCACGAGCGTGGTGGCGGTGCACTTCTGCGCAAACTGCAGATGGCGCGAAGTATTGTTGTGCAGCTGGTAGCGCGGCGTGAGGGTCACGATGTTGGTGCGCCGGTAGCGGCCGCGACCCGCGCGCACCGCCACGCCCACTGCGAAAGTGCGCTCGCCGCTCGTGGCCGCACCCGCGGCTGTCCCAGCCGCACCTCCGGCCGCCCCGCGAGCCTCCAGCCTCTTCACCGTCACGCCCGGGCCCAACCCGAACGGGGAGCACCACTGTACGCAAAATTAATTCAAATTTTATTGTTTTGAATGTTGTATAAGTGTGAACAATATGCTATAAGGCTTCTAGGAAAAGCTTCACGAATTATTACTGCAGTTTTGTTGTAGGGTGTGGACGGAACTAACCTCAGGGTTGGGCGTGACGCCGGTGCCGAGGCGCGCAGCTACGGTAGGCCCGCCGTCAGAGTCCGCGAACGAGAATAGCAGTGGCGCCACCATGCGGGCCAGCTCGTGCTCGGCAAACTGCCCGGCCGCTTCGCTGGCGCCTCCTTCCGCACGGAACACCAGCGGCAGTCCCGTGCGGTTCACCAGCCAGTACGCCGCGGATATAGATACCTGCGCCACACCACACACGTATTGATCTAAGCCTTAAAAATTAGTGGTGGAAGTGGAAAGAGTTTTTGAAAACCTATCTGGTAATCTGTCGCCATAACAGCATTGCTCCGTCCCGGCTAACATACATATGAGAGCTGTGCTATTATAGATGTGGTACCTTGATTCCGTCAGTTTTCTTGACGCTAACACGAGCGTTGAGGTATAGCCGTCGGCCGCGCAGATCGCGCAGCTTCAGACGCGCGCTGAACGATCCGCCGCCAGCCCCGACACCCGCCGTCGCGGCCGCACCGCCCACACTCAGCACTGACGACCATCCGAAACCTTCTAGCTTAACGCTCACCTCCACTCCTTCCTCCACGTTAACCTGTGCAACCATATAATAAATCGCGATATGTAACGCAATATTTAAGCTTTGGCATTTGTAGTCTCAATAGCATCATCAATGTTATAAGGCATTTGTAGTCGTACCTCGTGAAAGGGCTTGGTTTCGGCAGGCAGCACCGTGCCGTCTAGATCCGCAGCACGGTATTGTAATTCTAGCGGCAAAAGGTTCTCTAAACGCAAGGCCGGCACCAGTGTCAGCGTGTGCCCGGGCAGTGGTTCGCTGCGGTCCGGCGGAAAGCGCTCGCGCACTATCGCGCAGCAGAACCTGCACCATGCAGGCACACATTTTACTTTAACTTAAGTTTCCTTAAATAAATCTTCATCGTTATTTTAGTGAATTAAAATCTACAGCTGCTGAAAATGTTCGTGGGAGGTGTTTCGATATTTATAGCTTAAGGTGTATGTGTTGTTTGGTAATGGCACGCAGTACCTGTACACGTGAGTGGGCGGTGCGCGGCACTCGCAGTGGAACAGTGCCCTCTCGGCGCGCGCCCCACGCCAATCAAGCCGCGCCGGGGGCAGCGCGGGCGCGTGAGGTGCGCGCGGCGGCAGCGGACGCGCGCTTAGAGCGGCCGTGTGCGCGCTCAGCGGCACCGCCCACCGCCCGCCAGCCGCTACACGCACGGCGCGCCCTGCCGCGACGTCGCCCCCGCGCACCGCGGGCACCGTGCGCACCGTGCCGCCCCACGCGCCTGCAACACGAGCCATCGCTTGTACGAGTGCACACTGCTCCCATAAACAAATAATTGTCTAATTACAATAATGATACACTTTGCGATTTGAACCGGTATATATTTTATAAATAAAGAGACCTTGGCGCCTGCGCGGCTACTATTGGGTGGTGTACAACATAGATTCAATTTTATCATAAACAACATGAGCCTTCAGAAATACACTCATGCCATTAAGAAAATATTTATGTATCAATTTAAATAGTTTCATTGAACGACTTTATAATCGATCAGCAATAAAGATATGAATATTATGTAGCACATTTAAATTAACCGCATAAAATGTTATAAGAGATTGTATTAGGATATTGATACTGTAATGTATCATTTTAAAGTCACTTAAAATATATTCATAAAACAAATTTATAATGATCAATGGGGCCAAAATGCCGCGCGGTGCGCGTAATCTATTAACGCGGTGATTGTTCTACGTACACACTAATAAGCTATTAACAATTCCACGTCATACTCATCGCTAATGCACCTTAATAAATTATAGAACACAAAATGATTACTGGAGTGTAATATTAATATAATGATAATCTAACAGGTCGAATTAATAAATATGTATTTAATTATTACACAACGCTCGTACGCATTCAGAGGTAACGAAACGACACAATTACGACACAATGTGCTACAAATGAAGGTGCTAGACGATGCGCGCATACGCCCATTGGTACGCATTGGTAAAACTACATCTAAATGTTTCGGAGAGGTGTCGCCTGTAGCGGCAGGTACCGCAGCGCGCGGCGAGCGTGCGGCACGCGTGCGGCGCGGCGGCGGTCGGTGCGGCGGGCGCGCGGCACGCGGGCAGCGCGCACGCGGCGCCGCACGCTCGCCGCTGCAACGCCGCGCACGCGTCGCGGAGCTGTCGCCGCGCCGCCGCGCCGCTCGCCGCGAACGCACCGCACGCTATCGTGCGCTCTACAATACCCCACCATTCAAATTATTGTACTCAAAAACAAACACCTGCACCTGCATTCGATATCTACGACTTTATATTTATCATGCACCTAAATCAACACGGGCTTCGTTGCAGCACATTGGGGACAAGTGAATGCAGACATGCGTGTGTTCTGACCTGCGGCTGTAGCAGCAGACGCGGCGGCGGGTGCGGTATCCACTCGCACCTCGACGGCGTGCGGCAGCCGGTTGACCAATTGCAGCGCCGAACGCACAGTTATAAGCTTACGCGCGGAGCCCTCTAGGGTCACTTCCAGCACTAGTCGCGCCTCCGAGCCGCTCTGTACAACAAATTTCATATTTCTCGTTTTTTCTTAAATATAGAAAACTATAACTAATTTTTCGTAATGTTAGGAGTAGGATACCTGATGCGTGACCGTGCGAAAAAACACGCCGACCTGGTCGACGCGCACGGGATCGGGCGGTGCCCAGGCAGGCAGCCGCAGCGCGAGCCTATGCAGCGCGGTGCGCGCGCGGCCCCTGCGCGTGCCGAACGAGAACGGCTCCGTCGCACCCGCGCTCACTGACACCCACATGTCGTCGGGCGCGGGCGGGCACCACTCGGACTCCACATCTACTAGCCTATGAGCGACAATCTAAATTAACGTATTTTATACAAAAAATTGCTACTAATCACATGAAACATGTACCTTTTCGGTCTAATACACCATAGGTGGAAAGGGGTTGCGTTCGGTGTAAGCAACCAAATAACTGATTAGCCAATGACAGAAGACAAATCATTTAGACACATTACATCACATCACTATATATATATATACGTTGTAATATTATTTATATGTGCCAAAATCTTAGTGCGTATGCTAAACCTAGTAACACATACATCATAGAAATACTAGAAATAAAAATAAGCTTGAGACCCCTTGATTTCCTCTGCACAACATTAATGGAACGTTTGCGAGTCTCGGTGTGGACATCTATAATAAAATCCCACAAATTGTCATAAATATGTCACGTCACGATTTCAAAGTTAAAGTAAAACTTGTATTAATCAGTAAAGGATACTAAGTGTGATAGTAATGTGTGCAAATAAAACGTGTTAATTCTCAAACAGTATGTAACAACATGTAAGACTTTTGTTAAAAAAAACATACAAGAATGTATATCACGCTGAGTTTCTTGCGCTCTGTCTTCTCACGGCAATTTCTTATGCGAGCGGACAGTAGATCTTGACGTTCAATAAGTGAAGTAATGTTCCGACGTTAAATAAAAAAAATGACTTTGATGTGAGGAAATGTTTCTGGTTATTAACCTAGAGGCACAATAAAAATAATGTAAAAAAATGAAGAGAATTTACGAGGTGCACTAACTGTTCGGCAGTGGTGAGCAGCGTGGTGAACCAGAGGCGGTATCCGGTGTGATTGCGAAGCGCGTACGGCACGAAAGGCGCGCGCCGACGGTGCCCCGCAGGGCTGCCCTTCGGCGAGGGCTCCGTGCTCCCCGCACACTCTGGCCCACTCAGCTCGCCCATCAGCTCCCCGGCGCTCTACGACACGCACACAAACATCTTTTGCGAAGTCTATTGATAGTGTCAATAAATGACACAAAAGACAGTTTAAATTATTTTTATTTATATACTTTAGTAAATCTTCTAGTTATGTAGCGTTAGCGAACACTACGTTTCCAGCGCTTGCTGACAAGTCTTGAAATAGTAGTTTTTGATAAGGACATCTGAGGGTGTGGTCTGACCTCGCGAGCGGCGGCACGCGCGGGCTGCGGCTGCGTGGCGAGCGCGTAGTAGTCCGCGCTCCAGTTTGCTCGCACGAGCCGGTACAATTGCAGCGCTGCGGCCGTCACATTCACGTCCAGCGTCTCCGCGCTGCTCACCTCCAGCTGCACGCGCCGCAGCGATAACGACGACGACAGTGTGTACTCCCAGCGCGTTTCGAATCTTTGGAGCAAAAATTTGCAGGGATTGAAATTATGGGTAACTTGTCGAAACTAAATTAAGAAAAATATAATTAATCAAACCGAAATGCATCGGTATTTTAAATCATATTACATCCGGAAACAAACAAATAATAAGTATTAACGTATGGACTTTGAGAGCACAAATAATTTGCAGACGAGAATTGTTCTACTAAAACATTCATGTTACTTTTATCTGCTTTTCTCGAGACGATTGATAACGACCACTAATCGCCGCTGAATGCTGTAAGTAGCATTCAAAAGTGATTACTATCATTGCTATTTTTAAAATGAGGAAAAATATAAATTGTTGAAGGACGCCGAGGAGATCTAAAAATAAGTACCTCCAAGGCTCGAGGGAGGGCTCCCAGGTGGAAAGCGTGCGATTGTAGTAGTCGACACTGAGTTGCGCGCGTAGGTGGCCGCCGCCGGCCCCGCTACCCGCCCCCGCCGCCAACGAGCTCTGGATGCCGCTCTCCGAAGACGATGGCGTCGACACTAACACCGGATCCGGGAACGACTCCTCCACTTTACGTAAGTCCTATCCAATGCAAACAATTATACGCGTAAATATTATCTGTAGCAAATCAATATTTAAAAAGGCGTATTATAATATAATCTCTGTACATCTTTCCAGCTCTAATGACATTGATAAAATAAAAAATAATGCGATTAGTGACCTGCTCCAGGTGCAACTCCGACATGGACACTTCGAGCAGCGGCACATCTGAGTCGAGGCAGTCGTCGATCACACACAGAGTGGCACACTCCGCCTCTACCTGCCAACACACACGCGCACGCACACGGTCTTAGTGAAACACGAGAGATATATATAAAACTAAAATTGACGTAATCAACATCGCTGAACATAGAGAAGCGGATTGCCTTGATCGCAGTAAGAGGCCAAACTGTGGACGGCTGAACGGGTGCCGGCGGCGGTAAGGGTGGCGAGGGTGCAGTGGCGTGCGCCCAACGGGACACCAACAGCCGCGTGGCTGCGCCTGTACCCCCTGCGCACCCAATGCCTCCAGCCCGCATGTGAACACTGTTGGCGGGCTCATCGCGAACTACCACTTCGCCCTCCGGGTTGCCTGCACGAAAATGTTAACCCGTAGATAAAGGTTGCGACGCTGTGTGAACGGAGTAGGCGGGCCACTTACCGGAGAGCGCGGCGCGCACCTGCGCCGGCAGCG
Organism: Ornithoptera alexandrae; assembly: GCA_029030555.1. Taxonomy (NCBI): domain Eukaryota; kingdom Metazoa; phylum Arthropoda; class Insecta; order Lepidoptera; family Papilionidae; genus Ornithoptera; species Ornithoptera alexandrae. The sequence goes on from JARDVY010000037.1 coordinate 251,410, forward strand.
AGTGCAGCATCGCGGCGAACATGCGCATGTCATGGTACGAGAGGCGCAGGCCGAGTGCGCCAGCAGACACCTGTCGGCACCAGCGCCGCAACCAGACCCATTTATTTACAATAACAATTATATAATTACAATAATTTCTTCAAACAAATGCATAACTAGCTTAACTTCAATTTGACCTATTATTGTCCACCGCTGCGCTCCTCGGTCGATACATTATGTTCAGCAAAAATAAACAAATAATACATATTGAGAAAACATTCTAAATGGTACACCATTGCTAATTGTTATGGGCGGGTGTATCACTTACCACTAGATGAACGTCTAACTGTTACTGTTACTGTCTCGCTGTTACGTCATTAAACATTAAACAAGTTGAATTACATGTAGCACGTGGTCTGCGTCGATGACCGCGTGCAGGTTGGCGGGTTCGACAATCGCCAATGCGGTCTCATCCTCCAGGCCCAGTACACATGAGAATACTTCCAGCCCGCTCAGCTCGCAGGATACCGGTCGCGGCGCACCTCCTCCGCGGTACCTAATCACAGTGGTGCTCTGCAACAGCGTTAACATAAGACAACACAACACGTAGAGCAATACTGTCACAAACCGCTGCAGCTTCAGAAGCAATATGGAAGGGGTACCTTCAGTATGACAGCGTTAGTGTCCCACACAGAGGCGTCCTCCACCAGCACCAGCTGCGAATCCGTCACATTCAACTTCAACTCCACCGCTCCGCCCTCCAACGCGCTCTCCAACACATCATACGCACTGCCCTCTGACAATCCGTACGCCTCTTTCCTACACCATAAATACTCCAACATTGTGAGCTGTTATGTAAATCTACATTTGGAAAAGTAAATGTTATAAGAGCGGTCAATCCACTCCGACATCGTTGCACCGATCACTAGACGTACCTGCCACTGGGTAATGCACCAGATCAACGACTAAACACTATGGAAATTGGTATGAACCCATGTATGCACCGACAGAAATCAGCTAGATAGAGAATGGCCATGTATTGTACGTACAGATGCGCGAGGTCCGGGTCGACGGGCGGCGGCGGAGGCTGCATAATGAACTGGTTTGCTGCTTCCCACCAGTCCAAAATTGCCATCAAACGCATGTTGTTTATTAAAATGGTGTAAGCAGATGAATCTTGACGTTTCCTATAAAATAAAAAGTAATTCTAACAAAAACTTTAATAAAAAGTTCCTTTAATAGACGGGGACAAGATGATAACGGAAAGTTTTTGCAGGAGCACCTTGCGCTACTGCTTGGCGGCGTAAGAGACATGTAGTGTCCGGCATGGTAGGCCTGCAGTTGGCTCCCAGGACTAGCACTTGCCAAAACGAAGTCGTTCCGTCCGTCTTTTAGTTCTGTGTACATTTTATTCAGTGGCTCTATTGTCAGTCACCAGAGCGGCGCGTGAGACCTTTTAACACGACCCCATGTCCTTATTCGGGTCGTCTACTATCGGCTGTTACTCTGCATGAATATTTTATCCGACGAGACACCAACGCCTGACCTCGCGTGCACCTCCGCCTGCACACTGTGCCGGTGGTCCGGTAGCGGCTGCACGATGTGGCTGAACACGTTGCCGCGCCGGTTCGCGGGCTGTTCCGCATACCTCACGTCGCTGACCAGTATCTCCTGGTGGTAAAGTACAACAAATTTATGAATAATTACTTATTTTAACATTGAATTTGCATACAAATAATATACGACTTAAACAAAAATTTGTTGTTTTTTAAAATACCTTACGGTACCTAATTAATAATTTTTGTCTTGTGCTTGTACCTGCGAGACGAGGTCGATATCCTGACTGAGGTCGGAGTAGGTCTCGAGCAACAACCGCGACTTGATGAAGTTGATGCAGGCGAGCGGGCCACGCGCCGCTGCTAGCCGCACGCGCACGTCCTGCAGGTCCAGCTTCAGCGACCACGTCGTCCACACCTCATGTCCAATGAACAACGATACAATATGTCCAATAATTTCACAAAATAATGAGCGAAACCGCCCCCAGTATCCTAAATAGGATGTTGAAACAAACTTTAATATTAAGTATTAATTAAATTAAAGATTTGGATTGCCACGTTCAAAATTAGCTAAATAAAAATGGTCCACAGAAAAAAAAATACATTCTCAAAATAACCTATGGATTAAATAGAAAATTCCTTCTATTATGTTTTTTTACTAGTTAATAAGTGTGTCTTGTAGGTGCCAAAAGTTTTAATTTCTCGAAATAGTCTACATTCATCTTCGGATTCAAAGGAACCGCTAAGAAAAACATGGAAGCCTATTCTACATTAGGGACATCTTCTATGACAACAACTAACGCACTCTTCGTCTCGATCGTGGGTCTTAAAGTAAATAACTCCAAGTTTATCTCTGCATTTTGGGAATAAATAAATATCGCAGAGTGCCCGGTCGGGAGTACAAGGCGGATGACTTAGTGTCTCGACACTTGCCATATTCGAATTTTCAATTGTTGGTTTTGTGGCGTGCGCTGAAGCGTTGTCGTAGTAAATGAGAATCTTGCTTCGAAGGCGCTACGCCTAAATGTTGGAGTAATATATTTTGTACTTAACTCACAGCAATGCCTAACTAAGATGGCCCGCATCTGCTGATAAGTTCACTTTCTTATCATTCTCTATCATGCCTCGCACAACAATGTTAACTTCAGATGTGTTTGCTGAAGGACGTCCCTCACGCAGATTACCACTGAGAAGGTTGCGCACACGCCTAAACTCATTAAAGCGATTGTAAACAGTGGCGCGAGATGAGGCTCCATTATTAAACCCCAATTAAAGCATATCATAGCGTTGTTCTTAATTAACACCATAACGAAAGTCGTAATAAATCATGAGCAGGACATTATCTCGCGTTAAATTCATTTGGAGTTGTAACAAGTGCTTTTCAAATCGCCGCCAATTCACAAAAACAAATAACATATAAACACAATATGCTACATTAGGTTACCAAGAGTTTTATATACTGAATGAAAAAAAGTTTTTTCATTATATTTAAACAAAACGCATTACATAAAAGGCAACGCATTCGCAATATTTGTGTTTCCAAAAACTTACTGTGCGTCCCAAGTATAGTGGGATACAGTAAACTTTGTATCTGAAGACTTAACGTTAATTTAGAATCTTTCATATAATTTATATACTTGTTGCTGAATCGCAGCGCGCGTGGCAGCCGTGGCGGTCGTGGCGGGCGCGGCGGAGGCGGGTGGTGCGTCGGGCAGCAGTAGGTCGTGGCAGGGCTCGGCCAGGTTATGCTCCAGAACGCCGCGCAACAATCGGTACTGCGCAGCATCCAGCGCCAGTTCCAGTGTCGTCAGTGTGCCTTGAATGCTCGTATCCGGGACTAAATATTGGAGTAAACATATTTTTAGATTTACGTACTGTACACAACCCGACATTGTTAAAGAAGTATATATTTCACATATCCAACAGGGAGATGTACTACTAGGGAGAAAAACATATAGTGTGCCTCTCTCTATTCAGTTAAAAAGGCACTAATTAAAGTAGTAAATCGTAGCACACCGAAACTGGTTAATAATAAAACTTGAATTTTCCTACAACTCTAGTTTAATGGCTAAATTTATTGAACGTTCTTATTTCCGTGGCGTACACCAAGTACTTCTTTAAAACTACCACTGTAACAATTTATGTATGCACAAAATGACTTTTATATATTTGTAAAATTAGCAACAAATTTTACAAAAAAAAAAAAAAAAATTATGTTTGTCATCATGAACAATAGAAAGGCCGTCATCTATGTGGTGTGATGACGTGGTGAATGTGATTACCATTATGCGTGTCGCTGAGGTTATGCTCGATGCGCAACGTGAGGGTGGCAGGCGCAGGCAGTAGTGGTGCACCGCGCCGCCCGTCTGCCCCGCAGCACCATAGCGACACGCCCTCCAACCGCACCGCGCGCACGTCCAACAGCTCACGTGAGCCTGCACACGCGCACCGCGACCATCATGCTGAGTATAAGACTAACGCAAGTGAACACAAGTACATTTATGTTTTATTGATGATAAATTTAAATTTCTCTGCCAACATACAAGTCTGATCCTGCTGATGTATAAAAAATTAGTTATAAACTTTTTTCAGTGCGAATTATTGGAATATAAGCAAAACGAAGAGCGAAAACAAAAGAGAGTACACCCACCTCACCCCCACCCCCATTGTAGCAACACACTAAATGAAATTTATCAACTATATTATAATGCCAAGTTGGAAACGATGAGCTCTGTAAGTAGGTAAAAATTTTACGTAAACATTCCTTTTCTATCATAAGACAGTATGTTTCGCAAATTTACTCTCTTCTCTTTAAACAAAAAATAATATTTGCACGAACTTGCGTTGGGGTCGGACATGGTGCTAACAGTGTCCAGGTCGCCGGCGCGCAGAAAGCTATTGTCGAGGTGCAGAAGACGCAGCTGCGCGGCAAGCGCGGCACGGCTGCGGCCCGACACCGGCAGCACGATCAGCGGCGCCACGCACCGCACGCGGAGCCGCATGCGCTCCGTGCGGGTCGATGCAGCCGCTGACGATACCTGTGTATATAATATAATAATCTAGCAATTTCAAATTGCATCATCAATAAACTCTAGGTGAGCGCAATCGTGCAAATAACATACCATGAGGGTCCAAACATACTGTATGTTGACGCTCACCTGGCCAGGTTTGCAATACAGCAATCCTGCGTGTGACAAAACTACCGCGGTGACTCTGGTCACTAACATTATTAATAAAAATATTAAAAGAAAGTGATGATGCGTACAAATATAGTTTCCAAAAGTTCCCAAATTAACGGAAGATGCCTCTTAGTAAACCAGTTAGATTGTTATCCTATTACATTATTTTATTACTTACGCGTATGGTGCGAGCGAGTACGGAAGTGCGGACTAAAGTAGTGAATTAATGTAGGGATGGTGACGTTTTCGAACTGCTCTTAGTTCAAAGATCAGGTAGCGCAATCCGAACTTTGGTCTTTGTATCCTTAAATGTACCACCTTTAATATTACAGAATCTAACTACAAAATCTACATATTGAAGTAACCAATGCAAGGAAATCTTTTAGCAAATTTCGATCTAGTGGTGAGAATAGGCAACCGAAAAATACGCATTTCACGTAGGTTAGGTAGACAATCAGATTTATATGTACCTTCATATTCTTCTAAGAAGAACAATATATTGACGATGGGGCAGTAAACTCCTCGAGTGACGCCCGCGTACCGGCAGACGTAGTGTTGGGAGGCCTCCGACAAGGTGGATCGACGATCTGGTGAGTATCGCGGGTACCCACTGGATGCGAGCAACGCGGGGCCGTCCGATGTGGAGATGTTTGGGTGAAGACTATGTCCAACAGTGAACGTCTATCGGCTGATGATGACGATGATGATAATGATGAACAATATATAGAGTTAATGAACACGTAGCACCTTAATTTCTTCATACGAAGGAACTAAACTTTAACAGTAACACTTCTACGAAGCTGTACCTTCTTGCGCGCCTGCGCAATGACGCGCCGGAGGAGGCTGAAGTCGCGCGCGAAGGCCTGTAGCTCCAACACAAAGCGCTTGGTGTGCACATACGTCAGCGGGCCCATTTCGATACTCAGGCTCGTCTCGTGTCCCGCCGCCTCCGCCTCAGGTTTACTAAGCCTATCAAACGGTAATTCTTTCATTAATTAAATATGTTATACAATAAGGCGACGGGACCTGAAAATAAAACACGTAATCCACCTGCTTAGCACGCATCATGCAACGCCGCACTAGTTAAAATGAATACACAACACCAATTCCACTGTGGGTGGTAGGTCTCTTCACACAATAACTAACCACAAAAAAGTTTGCATGTTACTGCTCAGATGCAGTTTGAGAAATTATCTTTGTTATAACAGCACGACAACTCTCGCGATCCAAGTCAACCTCGCTTGATCGTGGTACTCCCTGCTAATCAACAGACAAGGATTTGGCTACTACCAGCCCGCAATGAGACCGCGTGATGGGAAATTACCCAAATCTCATATGAACCCCTACATACGACAGCCGCCATGGTGACTGTACGTGAAGATCTTGCGGGGAGGCCTATATCCAGCAATGGACGTCTATCGGCTGATAATGATGACGATAACAACATAAAATAGTACCTGCGGTAATCTAGCGTGAGTGCGTTGTGTGCACGCGTACGCAAGCGGTGCGCGTGAGGAGTGGCGCGCGGCGCGAGGTCAGCGAGCGCGAGCGCGGCCAGCGTCGCGCGCACCCGGCGCGCGCCTTGACTGCTCCGCGCATGGACCCACGCCTGTGAAACAAGCGCGCGGCATGCATCCCCTCGCTTGCCCACGACCACCACCGACAGCGATCGCACCAGGACCTCCACTTCTGTTAGGCCCGTGTTCTCGTTCGCATTCACGGCTCCCTCACCAACTGAAACCAAATAATATCATAATAATTTAATGAACGTTTCATTTAATGTAGGATTGTAACCCCCATAAATAAAGTTATCTACCGGAGTGGAAGGGCGCAGCCGCGGGAGGATCCGCAAACGCGTCGTCCCCAGCCACACCGAAGAAGTCAAGCACAGTCACCCAACTGTCTATGCTAAGGACCAATTTCAAACAATTGAACTCCACCTTAGTTTGTCTGCACACCTGTTGCACAAGATAAAAATTAGAAAAGATAATTGCACTGAAAATAATATGCAAAATACCATAATGACAGGCAAACCCGTTCATACCTGATCGAACTTGTCGTGGAAATGCGGGTGCTGCGGGTCGCGCGTGTGCACCGACACCCACACCAGGTTGTCGTCGGCCGCGGCACCAAACGTGCCCACGTCGAACGGTTCCGACGTTCTAGATGTGTCGAACATTTCTGAAGTGTCGAACTTGTCGGTCATTTCGAATTCCTCGTAGGGGTACGAATAGGAGGCGAACTCTTCCGGAGCATCACGCGGCTCGCTCCGCGGCTCCGGCGAGCAGGGCGGCGTCGCACCACACTTGCTCTCCATTTTGCCAAGCTTGTCGCGCCCGCGCTGTTACAACAATGTTATTGGTGAAGGGGGCTGCAGCCAATGGTACTACCGAGCTGAGGAGCCATGCTATCCTGTGCCTCGAGACAAAGTGCTCGAAGTGGTATTGCACAGATAAAATAATGGTCGTCACCTTTCACAAGTCGTACTCATACCAATTGATTTATGATTCATTAATATGCCAACGCAATAATCGTGCTAAGTTATTTATTGTAGTATAGTCACCTCTTTTTTCACGGCGTCGGATTTGTTTAAAGCAGCAGGCAAGGAGGAGCCTAAGGTCTTCATGTAAGACAACGAGGCCAGGTTATGCAGGTCGTCGGGGCAGTGGGCACGCAAGTCCGGACAGGACTTGGAGAGGAAGATGGCTTTACGAGGCGCGGGCGGAGAGTGCGACATCAGCAACATGCGGTGCCGAGACTCGGGCTCCTTCGTCAGGTCTTCCATAGTCACCGAGTGCAGCGACACCTGGTGCGAGCTTATATTAAAGTTTTTTGTCAACAAGATATTATTTATTACCTAATTTCATATTAGTTCAAAAAGATAATTTAAAAGTTTTGTTATCGCCATGTCTATAAAATTATGCTATACGATATTTGTACATCGTTCTCCAACATTTATTTAATTACCACTGAACTTTGATATTAAGTTTTTCAAATATTATAACTCCATTTGTGTATTCAAAAAATCAATATTTCTCATTTAAAACTAAGATTCAATATTAACAACCTGCAGCTCGGTCTCGAACGGGCGCGTGCACCGGTACGCCAGCGCGAAGTCGCGGAATGTGAGCGCGACCAAGCTGCGTTCGCCGCCGCCCAGGTCCGCGCGCAGAGACACCACGAACGTCGACACCTCGAACGTAACTGCGCCGCGCACGCGCACGCGCACATTATATTAACCATACATCATGCACCATGTTCAGGAGACTTTATTGCTTCAACATCAGTTATCGAAGACGTGTTTAATTCACTCACATCAGGTTTATATATATATAGATGTATGGATCTGGAGAGATTTCCGAAACTATTAGACGTAAACGCTAATAATTCGGAAAGAGATATTTCTTCTGATGTTTAGAGAATTTGAATGGGATTTCGGGAATTAGACTGGATTTTACAAAATTTCTTCCGTAAAAGGAGTTGCGGGGGTATTAATAACAAGATGGGGCCCCGGGGACGGCGGGAATATTTTTGACAAATTTCAAATATAATTTTATATTACGGCCAGCAAAGCAGACGGGGAACAGCTAGTTATGTATAATTAAATACATTAATAACTTTATAATCATTGATTAAAATTACATAACTTGAAAAAAAAATGTAAAATAACATGACATACCAGTGAGAGGCGCATGCGGGTGCGACTGGTTCAAGTGCGCCTCGTGCGCGCGCTGCGGCGGCGGAACGGCCAGCACGGCGGCGCGCAGCTGCGGGTCCAGCCGCAGTGTTGGCACCGCCGGCTCCATCAGCACGCCGCCCTGTCGCACACACACACACACATGACTTGAAGAAACTAACAACAACTACACTGCATAGTATACACGCTTCTTATAAATTACTCACTATTAGTTTACCACAGTCTTTTAGTTTAAGCTGTAGTTTATTGGTGGCCAATGCATGTATTATGAAATAATTAATAAATAGAAGTGAATAAAGATAAAACAAAAGTAGTATTTAATAATTACGAGCGCAGATAATTTCGACGTAAAAATAGCTACACCCGGTAAATAGATTGTAATTATGCGGTATCAGATGTCAATACTAGTTTTACACATTACTACACACCTCACACAGTTGAAAAATAACGGCAGAGTTTGTTAATTGTATTTTATGATAGTAAATGAATCAAGAGTTCCGAGATAACCTCAAGAGGTATGGGGTTTATTTCTCTAGTTTCTATTGCACCCGCAGTGATCTGGAATTCCCGTACCGCAGTGATACGAATCCAAGGAAACGGGTACTCGCGAGTGGCAGCCGTACAGTAATATCAAACAAAAAATATAAATATTATGGTACAAATTGCAAAAACTTTTTCTGCTAAAACTATTTCAAAATACTGAGAGTATCGAACGCCAACCTCAATCTCATCAGCGGCTGGGGGAAAATGTGTGCCTGCGGTGTTCTCGGCACGCTGCACATCGCCGTGTGCGTGTGCGTGTACATCATGAGGCGAATCGTCAGTGGCCCAGCGCAGCGTGTCCAGCAGCTGCTCGTACTGCTCGCGGCTCGCTGATACTTGCAGCGCGCCCACTATCGCTCCACTCACCTCACACTGGGAAACAATAAAACAAAATGTCTGCATCAAGCTCGATCTTTACGTAACAAATGTATGGGTCACTCTTTGTCATGGGAGAAAGTGTGGACGGCCACAAGCAAGTTGTAACAATTACAATATGGAGTTACGTCGTGCTACCACTAGGACTTTTTACCGCAACGTATTTTTCATCCCGTTAATATTTTCGTGAAATAATCGATAACTTACTGATGATAAGTCTCTATTGCCAGAGACCGTCTAGCTGAGTACAACTGTAGCGTCTATTTTTGCCGCCAAACAGTAGTGTAAAAACACTACTGTGTACCAGTCTAAAGGACGCTGTAGCTAGTGTAATGACTGGGGTAAAAAGACTCAACAACTATGTCTCAGGAGACGAGCGCAAACTGGTGCAGTGTATAACATCTTAAGTAGCGCCACGTTGTTATACACGGGCGTATCACTTGCCATTAGATGAACATCCCGCTCGCCTCGTCTCTTAATCACATAAAAAACAAGGAGCAGCCCTCACATGCGGCACGCCGTCCAGCTCGCGCAGGTCGGCCGCAAGCCGCAACGCGGTGTTGTGTAACACAGGCCGCCCGCGCGACACGTCGTACACCTCCTGCATGCTTTCTGCGCTCAGCTGCTGCCGCTGTAGCTGCTCCTCTACATCCAGCTGCGAAAGAGCACATGTATTATCTTCCTAAATATATGAACCCTCCTGTAACGCAGCGGCTAGTCCGCTTGTCTTTTAACATGGAGGCCAACGATTGCTGATGTCAAAGAGTTAGAATGATCAGAAAGGACCTGAATCACCAACAAAGTCAACCATTGCCTGATTTTAAAAAGTGTAAATTATAATATCATTACTACGCAATATTCAGTGGGTGTAAAAGGAACTGTTAAACAAAGTACTAACGCCAGTATAGTGGACCTCTATCGACTGATGTTGATGATGATGATGATTATGAAACAGAGTACTGAAACACTTACTTGTCCTCGCTACACGAGATATTACGCAAATAAGGTAGCACTTACGGAAGCGAGTGAGATGTCGCGCACGTGCACGGTGTAGCGCGTGTGTCGCGGCGCGCCGGGACGGTTGCGCAGGCTCATGCGGCCCAAGTGCGCCACGAACACCTTGTGCAGGGACAGATTATCACATTACGATCTCATTATCGATTCAACACACAAATGTTTGTACAAGGCCATAACACCAAGAAATATTTTATACAATAAAGCGTCAAGGCAATTGGTTCAAATGATAATAAATGATACGCTCGCACTTAACATTGCGCCGCCAGTTCCCTTTGTCATCACCCCAATCATTTCGATAACTCTAGCGGCTCACCTGCGTGCTGTGCGGAGAGCGTGGCACCACTACCACCGGCGACTCCAGCTCGATGTTGACACTGCGCATACGACACCTCGTCACCACGCGCACGCGTACACGCACACGCGCCCGTCGCGTGACAACATCACCATGAGAGATCATTGTCATACGCGGGTGTGAGTGAAAGAAACATACTGTTGATCTTACACAAAATTATTAACAATTTAGAAGTAGGTTGTAGTGTTTATAACCAACACGTTTTATTATTGCTCCATTTATTTTCCATACGATATTAAATCCCCACAGGACTCTTCTAACATAGTATCTTGTGCTTCCCTAAAAAGTTTGCCGACTGTGAGAATGTTTGCAAAACCTGGGCTCTCCAACCACAGCCGACAAGGACCCAGCCACTGCACCCCACACAGTGCCCCTCATCTAGCAATCGCACTTGGAAAACATCCCTCGTTTTCTTATAACGTTGTTTTGATTACTACCTCCATAGTTATAAATCACGCGAGTAGTACTAAGTTAGTCGGTACGTTCCGTTATCTCCGTGATACACTAACTAGTTCTTGTCGGCATAGAAGAAAGGTCTCCGACTACAGAGACTACCAGTAAAATGTAAACACTACAAGAAGATATGACGCACGTGAGTAGGATGTCGGTGCGGGTGTCCGGCTCATCCAGCGAAGGTACAGCGGAGGGCGCGGGAGGCGCCGCGCCCGTTGACGTGGTGCGCCGTCGCGCCCACGACTCCGCCGAGTGAGCCAACTTAGGGTTACCGTACAGCGACTCGCCCCTAAACGTACCCCGTAAACATTCTAATCATTAAAATATAAAAAATTGTACAATCATGATGATATAAAACTTGGCGTAAAAGTGGCGGAAGGGATTCTGAAATTTCGTGATCGTCTATTATATCCTAATGATCTTGGAGCAAATTTGCAATATGTTTAGATTGTAGCATTGTTGTAAGTATTTAATATGCGTCTAAATTGAATGAGTTTATTTTATTAAGAAGTTTTGATGTGAAACATTTTATTGCATTGATTCTACTTATACATGAATACAATATGAAGAATGAAAATATTTTCATTAGAACCAAATTAATTTACAAAATGAAACAAAAATACCTGTCACTCGAGAATGGTCAGATCGGTGAGTTACTGCCTTACAGCAAACACTAGACTTTACCTGGGACTGGGATGTACAAGTCCGATGGCCATGTCGGCGGCTGCGGCGCGGATAGAACGCGCGAGGTTCGCCAGGTACTGCTTGAACTCCGTGAGGCAAGACTGCAGTTCCCGCAACAGCGCTCCCGAGTGCGTGTACCACACGCTAGCAACTTGCAGTGACACCGCCGCCTCCACAACTGCCCGTCATAAATATGTGTAGTATTAGTAAAATGTACGTATCGAGGATCACCTCCATTAAAGCAAATAAAATTAAAAAAATTCCATTTTAATTTAAACCTGTCGTAACTTTTCCGCATATATAAAACATATAAAATACATACCTGTGGCATCGTTAGCGTCCCTGGGTAGCAGGTTGCGAGTGATGGTGAAAAGGAGTGCCTTGTCGTCCGGCGCGTGCGCATGTGGATGTGGACGGGGAGCGTGCTCTTCAGAAGTGTGCACATGTGCGTGCGGGCGGCCGGCGGTCAGAACGCGCGTGTGCATGCCGGCACCCTCGCACAGCGACACCACCTGCACCCCGCCCAGAGACCCGCCCACCTCCACCCGACGCGCCGCTTTGCAAAATAATGATACAGAGACTAATGATGGATATTACAAAATCACAATACGGTGAAGTTTAAAGGGTGAAACATTATCAACATATATATTTATAATTATACAAAATAATAATTATGAGATGATGTGTGAATATGGGTACAGATATTGATGCGCGCGCACGAGCTGCGTACGTACCGATGGTAGCTTGTATGCGCGCCTCGCTGACGGTCGCCGTGGCGATCTTATTGGCGACGAGTGCACCATCGCGCACCGCCGCGCGCAGCAGCAGCACGCCCAGCCGGTGGAAGTCAAACGTGATCTCCGTGCGCACCGCGCACTGCCGCCGCAACGTCACGTCAAAATTACACATTTTAAGAATTAAAACATTATACAAACTTTGCATGTGTCATATACATCTTGTAAATTATTTTTACTGAAATTTATTTACTTAATGGTTTTCTCTTTATCACACTGCAAAACTGAAACACTGTGCAAATTATTGATTTTAATAGGTTTTAAACATCGTTTAATAAATATTTAGAATATGTACTATGGTTTCGAAAAATAATTCATAAATGAGACAATAACACAATTACTTTGTTTTAATTCACACTAGGTCACCTGTGCAATGTCAGATGCTTCGGGAAACCCGGGTGCATCGAATGACATGGACGGGTCGAGGGTGTTTCGCCCTGGCTGCGCGTGGTGCGGATGGGACGCGGGCGGCGAGGCGGTGCGGGGCGGCACGCGCGGCCCCAGCACTCGATGCGCGAACCCGATCAACTCCACTATCGTCTCCTGATTGGCTACAGTTCCATGTTCACATTTAATTATATTAATACTAGAATACCGCGAATGAAGCTTATGGGAACTCGTTTCACACTTTAACAAGCAAACACGTGTTTTTGACTTTTCGCTCACCTATAACGTCTAAATTGTTGAAAAGTATATTTGCAATCCTCAAATCTTCACTGTCCCCCTCCCCCTTCACAAGGCATATTTCGACAGCTATAAGCGCCTCCGAGTCCACGAGGCCGGGCGCGCTCCAACCATTCCCGCCACCCCACACCGTCCCTTCGATATCACGACCCCTGGTCGCCGCGTGGTCGCGGTACGGCGGGGATTCTCCGCCTATAGGCCAAGTGAAACCGGTCGACACATACTCCGCGTTGGCAGAGCAGCTGCTCGAGCTCGGTGTGCCTGTCATCCAATTAGGCATAGGACTTTTTTGAGCTGTGTTCCGTGTATCTGAAAATGTTTGAACTCTGCGTTATCTAATCCGAAATAAATTTAAAAACAACTTTCGTCAAGTGATAACATCAATCGTAGATGAGAGAGGACATAAGTGTTCGGTGTATCATACCATGTATGGAGGGCAAAGGGGGCGCGCGGTGCAGCGAGCGCAGCGCCTGACGCAGCGCGCGTGGTGTGGGCGGCGCGGGTGCAGCACGGCTGTCGGGCGAGGCCGGGGATGTGGGCGAGGTGGGCGAAGTGGGCTCCGAGCCGCGAATACTCCCCGATGCTGTGTCCATGCTGCATTGATAATTTAAACACATATTTACCTAAATCGAATACCGAACCATATCGCAGGCCGCAGTGTTGTAAACACACAAACACGCGTGCACACGTCGCCTATGTAAATTATGTGATTCTTGGGTACAAAGCTCTCCAAACTTACAACATATTTTAATAAAATAACGTTTAAAAGCGAGAAAGAGCGCTTTACCCGACGTGCTTATGGCTCGCAACGAGCAACTCGAAATCGGGCCCGTAGGTCTGCAGCGCGTCGACCAGCAGCAGCGAGTGTACGGACAGCGACAGCGAGCGGTCGCACGGGCGCGCGCTCAGCGCCGCGCGCACGCCGCACACCTGCACCTCCGCGATGCTGCGTCCGCGCGACTGCACCTGCACACACATGCAAACTTGTAGCCTCTCCAAATTCTTAGAGCCTCTTAAGTACTACTACTGGCTGACTACAGTTTAAAGTCGATGCAAAGTGCACTTTTATTCCATTCATGCATATATATCGTCATTATAAATTCAACAATAGCATTATTTTCCTTACAAACCTCAGCTACCTCTACCTTCACAACTCTCCATCATCTAAAGTCCCCAAGTCCATGGTATCCAACCGTATTACAACACATTAATAACATCATCATGTTGTTTTAAACTCTATGTACTCTTATCCATTAGCCATTGCTTAACAGCTTTTACCATGAGCTTTATAATTGTATCGATGTAATAAAGTTTCTTAACTGATTTTCCTAGCTATATATCGCTGGCCTAATGGCTAAGAGCGTGCGGTCTTCATTTCGAGGGTCGTGGATTAAAGTCTCGGCATGTACCGAAGATTTTAATATTTAAGTTATGTACATTTGTGAACTTTAGTAACAACAGCGAAATACAAACGGTGAAGAGAAACATCGCGAGGAAACCTGCACATTAATTACAATTTATTCTAAGGTGTGTGTGTGTGATGTTACCAATCCGCATGGAGCCCGCGTAGTGACTACGGCCCATCGCCCTCACATTGAGGGCAGGTCTGTGCCCCAACAGTGGGAGCACGTAAATTGGCTGTTTGAAGTTTGAATATATGTTGAAGCCATGCAGTGTTTCTACACCAAAAAGATTCTATACCACTAAAAGAAAAAAGGAAAAAGTATCTACCTCGAGAGACATTTGGTCAATGGCAAACTGTAGCATGAACAGGGTGGAATTATTATGCGCAGAGAACTCTGAACGTTCCGTCACCGAGCTAAGACTGCTCTCTTCCTCTTCCTCCTCGGCACTCTCTTGGCTTGGAGAAACGCGTCTGAAAAAAATATTTAACTGAAAATGGACGATATAAAGAGGAAAAGTAATTAGATAAATGCCAAAGTGCACGCCGGGGCGACAAAATAATTGTCCACAAGTATGGACAATTATCAGATAAAAAGTTTTAGCATGAACGTTAGTACCCGCCTGGATTACCAATCTTTGATAAATATATATTGATAGTGCTTAAAATACGCCAATCATGTTGGTGGTGGCGACGGAACTCACGCGAGGTCGGGTGGCGTGCAACTGGCGGCGACGGCGCGCACCGCGGCCAGCTTGTGCTCGCTGAGGTGCACCACGAGCGCAGGCAGCGAGCCGCACAGCGTCGCCGACGGGTACTGCGGGTCGCTCGTGTGCACCACGCGCCGCTCCGCCTGCCTTACCGTCATACAGTCATATTGTATGCCCTTCGAATATTAACCTTATGATGCAACTCGTAACAAACTGCCCTAATTAACTCACCTAGATATCACTCGAGACACGAGCAACACCTCCACCAGTCGATAGTTACAAAGTAAGCTCATAAAATTGAGAGTGCCCGTAACAGCACGTAGCGTTCGTCACTTTATAATAAGTGAGACTAATATTCATAAAATAATATCACTAATATTAATAAAATTCCTTTCGACATGGCGTTTAATATAGGATCTGTACTGAGCCCACCTTAATATTAGGTCCTTACATGTGAAATTAGCGTTTTGTCGTACTGACCACTTTGATTTGAAATATCTCCTCTTTGGTTAACAATTCCAAATTCAAATTTATAAATTCATTTAGCTGCTACATATGAGTTTTGAAAACAGTCATTCATTTGATTTTCCTCATTATTTTTTTCTTTGGCGCCGCTTATTACCGCACAATGGAGAACATGAAATATCGATATATTTACGAGTACGAGCTCTACCGTAGCACCAGTACCAGTGCTGCAGGAACAGCTCCAAGGATTAATGATGTGTACGGCGCTGGTGTCGCAAAAGAAAGCATGGTACGTTTTTGGTTTCAATGTTTTCGTTCTGGAACTTTCGACCTTCTCAACCAATCCCGTGGACGGCCGGAGAATGTGGTGGAGAATGAAGTGGAAAATGAAAAATTAAAGATTATTGTAGAAGCGCAGCCATCCCAATGTACTTCAGAGTTAGCTGCAGGCTTCGGGGTAAGTGACAAAACTGTATTAATCATCTTGAAGCAAATCCAGAAAGTAAAAAAACTTGAACGATTGGTACCTCATGGATTGAGTGAATCGAACTGCAAACGCGCGTCGACTGCTGCTGCTGTGTTACTTTACTCAACCGACACAATGATGAAGGAACTTTAAATCGAAGCATTACTTGTGATGAAAAGCCTGGCCAAACGATCACGGCAGATATCAGCGAGCATTGTCAACAACTGCAGACCAAGAAGGAAGAACTAGCTGCTAAACAACCGAGATTGGCCAATCGCTTTAAGCCACAGCTGCTTCACGACAACGCAACACCACCACCACCACCACACACTGCACAACAAACAACCACTAAGTTAGATGAGCTACAATTGGAATGTCTGCGACATCCACCGTACCTCCCCGCACTTTTCCCCAACAGATTACCATTATTCCCGGAATTTGGACAACTTCTTACAAGGAAACAAATTTAACTCCAATGCGGCCGTCCAAACCACCTTCTCACCCCCTATAGTTTGTTTTAGTAAAGGGATCAATGAACTACCTATGAGATGACAAAAGTGCATAGATAACAACGCGGTGCATACTTTGATTAATTAAATAAATTTTCCAAAAAAACAATTAACTTTATATTCCTTCCGCACAAAACGCCAATTTCATACGTAAGGACCTAATATAATGTAATTATTTTTTAAGAAATACACATACAAATCCTATCGTATGTCATTAAATACTAAAAAATCTTTTAAAAAATTATTAAATTTAAAAATAAAATTCTCAACAAAAACTAAAATGTACTCATGAAACTTACAACGGACCACGATGTTATAACTGACCTGCAGGGATATACTAAATCGGTCGAGCAAGTGCAGAGCAGACGTGCTCTTAGTGTGCGCGTACTTCCAATTGTCCTTGGCCCGACCCACCAGTATTTGGAGATCGCTCAGCTCAATGTTGTACCTGATGATGGATGATACCGGATAGTTATTTTGGAAAATAACTGTCAGTTGGTGCTTAAAGTAACTGTTTATCCAACCTGTCATATAAGCTTATGTGCAGGTTGGCAGCATCGAGCGCGTGCGCGTGCGCATGCGCGGGCGGCGGCAGGTCCGGCGGCGACGCGGGGGATAGCAGGCTGCCGGGCGGAGTCGAGCACGGCGTCATAAACATCTCTGGAAGTAATGTCTGATATTATAAAAATCTATTTGCTACCTTTGTGATAAATGTATGCGGCGGTGTTTGCTTAATTATTTGGCGATCGCCGAAGAAACTTTAGTTGCGCAATATTTTCTTCTCGCTATTGATAGCAATGGTAAGCTGCCGGATGAGCTGCCGGATCAAGACGATTTCAACACAGAATACCTTTAAAAACTTGAACACCCATTTGATTTTTCCAGTTTTGTATATGATAAGCCAATCGTCACTTTCGATTATTTTTTTTTGTTATATTATTTTATTCTTATTTTTATTATAGCAAAGAAGTGACATTGAGTTACTATGGCATACCTTCGTCGTCGTCGACAGGGAGCGTAGGCTGCGCCCGGGCCTCCTCACCATAATGAGCATTGGCGAGGCGAAGGCGACCGAAGTCCACTACGAGCACAGAGGCGTCGCGCTCGCACAGCTCTTCCACGAAAAGGATTTGCGGCGCGGAGATGTCGAGCTCCACCTGCCAGGAGCGACGCTCACCCTAGGAACAAGGAGTACATTGAACATTATCCATTATACTACAAACTATCATTCTACTGACTACTTAAAAACGTTTACCACCCCAGCAGTGCCTACCGGATGAGCGTGAAGCATGTGCTCCCAATGGGTAATGAGGCGAGCGCGTGTCTGGTCGCGCACGTGAGCGATAGTACGGCGCGGGCCCCAAGGCGCCGCCACAAACTGCTGCGCCCAACGCGCCGCCGCCGCGCAGTACACCACCTCCAGCGACATAGACTTCACCCAGAGCCTGCGCACACACATGCACTTTTGTATGATGTGAGTTGCAACACATTAAAAACACACACACACACATTATGGTATTAAAATAAATTCTAATATAGAAAATTATTATATAAAAAAAACATGATATTAACTTGTAGTCGCAGTTCAGCCCGAAGGGTCGTTTTTCGTAGGAGAGCTGAAAAAGTGGTTCGGTGGGCGAGAGCGGGGGCAGGGACGCCGACGGAGGGCGCGGCGTGTTATGCGCGCGCCACCACGAGGCCGCGCTCGCCGCAGCGTTCATGGCGCACAAGCCCTCGCGTATCATGCCCTAACACAAATACGCACATATATAACATACGCACATTGTGCACAGAATATGTGTAAAACGTGTGCATCGAGAACAGAATCAGCATACAACTCACCTGTGGCGCGATTAGCACGGGGAACAGCGTGTTGGGCGTAATGCGCTCGCGCAGGCACACAGCGCCGAGCGACACGTGTAGTGCATGCGAACCGGCACGCGGTCGTGTCTCCACACGCACGCGCACGCTAGAGAATTGCAGCTCCACGCCCTGTGCGCTCTCGCTCCTGTCACAGATGGTGATGATACATAAACGCCTGTTCAAACCTCAAAGGGAACTTTTTGTTCTGAACACTTTATAGACTTAAGATGCATGCACTAACATATTTTCATCAGCATCATCATCGTCGGGTTCGGTACAAAGGTCGAGGGAGCCACGCTCTAACTCGAACTCGAAGAGGCCGAACACCGTGTCACGCCGCAGCAGTGTGTTGTTGTCTAAAGAGTCCGCGATCACGTCCAGAATCTCTTCCTCAAGGCGAGGCGCAGTCGGTTGTGCCGACTGCTGCGGCAAAGGCACGAGCTGAGGCTGTGTTTGTGCGGCAGTGGTTGCACCGGTCGCGACGGCCGGTGCGTACCATCCCCACCACAGCGGAAACCAACGCACCAACACGCTGCGCCCGGAGCTCGCCTGCTCCGGCGTCGACGCCGGTGTCGCCGCAGGAACTTTGCGCATGGCGACCTTTACGGAGATATTGATGAATAATTATTTTACGCAACGGAAATGATAACTATTCAATTAGTTATCGTGATAAATCGGTATATAAGTAAAGAGACAATGAAAACAAGCACCTCTCGAAGGGGTTTAAGGACCGATAGTGGGGTATTCCACTCGAACTCGTCCTTGACAGCCTTTCTGTCAGGCGGCAGAGTGGCGGCCGGATTGCTCAGGATGCCGAGACAGATGTCTACGTACTGCCGCGTCCGCCGGGATTGTTCCAAGCACGATGCCCACGTCGGCTTCGACTCCATCCCTACAATATCACAGGTGTTTTTTTTTCTTCGCCAAAAGGAGCCTGATCACCTTGGCTCCTACTTTGCGTGGTGTGTCCTTGACATTTAATGACCACTTTCAGCTGTTAAAAGTTGAAATTATAAGAAATCTCAACTATGGGCAGCTCATCGAGTCAAAGCGGCGATAACTACAAGAAAACTGTGGGCCCTTTTTAAAGTGCGTTAATATTTATCACCGGGATATGTCTTGACTTTATATAAAGCGCAGGTCTGGTCGAGTGTGGAGTACAATTGCCATAAATTGGCAGGTATTGTCAAAACTCCTAATTCCCCATCGCCTTTTCACCGCCCTACGACCAGACGCACGGCGATTCCCCATCGTTATGCTATAGACATTCCCAGTTTGCAAACAAAGATGTTCAAGTCCTCATTTCTCATAACAACACCAAAGGAGGGGTACAACTTGCCGGCGTCGGTGTTCCTGTCCAAATACGACGGACGTGTCTTCAATAAAACCATGAATAAGCTGTTACTAGGTTAGTGCGTTTTACCACCACAGATCACATCACCATTTAACATCAGGTGGGATCTTGATCAAGCGCTGACCTTGATGATATAAAAAATGTCATGGTATAGTGATGTTGCCTTTTTAAGACAAGCTCGTTTTGTTAATTCGTTAACAAACGCTCGATTCTGCTATTGCAAACGAATATTTCATTGCACTGACAGCGGTGATGAGGCGCGTGGCAGCGCAGCGCGTACAGCCACCAAGCGCGAGCGTGCCCGTGCACCTCACCGTCTGGCCGCAGCGCACGGAATTCGCGCAGCCGCCCGATGCGCTCCAGCCCCAGCGCGCACCCCACGGCCTCGCTGTACTGCCTCTGCAAACACGACACACACACATTTACTGTCAATTGGTTTACCAGAATCATTTATATTGAACTTAATGGTTGACCTGCAATAACGTTTGTTATTAATTACTTTTAAAACATACAAAGTTGAAAGAGGCCCCAACGGTAACAATACAAAACCGTTCCTCTTAAAATAATTGTATACGCCAATTCTACAGTGACAAAATTAAGATCTCTATATTTCACTAAAAAGTTTGGGTTCATTCCTTCAGCATTATACGTACAGAGGTGAGATTAAGCTGGACGCATGGCAATGTGAGATGGCAGGTGAGACGAGGGCGCGTGCGCGAGCGCAGGGGCTGCTCGCAGCGCTCGCGGCGGACGCGGGCGCGTGCGGACGCAGGCGCGGCTAGGTACCGGTGCGGCGCCAGCCATGTCGCGCGCATGCGCTCCTGGATGCAGCAAAATTTATTTCAATCACTATCTTTGCATAGGCTTCCCCTTACAAAAGCCCGCATATACAGATAGTTAAATAATTATTTTTCCATTTATTGTCATCATTCTATAATCCAAACCCAAACATGATTTTTTTAATATGGAAAACTTGAAAAAGAACCGTGTAAGCAAGAAATGAAATAAAGAAATAGAAGTATGAAAGAACAATATAAGTAGATAAAAGATATGAAAAAGACAGAAAGGAGAAAACACATAACAGGCTCTGACCTGGCGCATATATGTAAGTAATTAACAAACTATAACAAAGTGCTGACCGTCAATTCAGCCAGCGTGCAATCGGCCATCATAGCTGCAGGTACCGCCATGGGGTCCCAGTACACGGCCAGCTGCTGAAGTTCCAAGAGCTTGAAGGAGCAGCCGTCTGAGTCCGAGAGGAGCGTAAAGCCGCGAGTCCAGTTTGCGTCGCAGGACTCGGCCGCCAGCGACTCTACGGTAAGTCCGCAGGCGAACGAGTGCGGTGCACATGTAATCGCATCCTCGTATCGGATGTGCACATCGTTCAGCTTTAACTAAACAAAAAATTATAATACATTTTTTTTCTATTCTTGTCTCACCGGCTCTGGTGGCCAAGGAAACGTACCGTACGTATGTACCTCAATATGAGGGCGATGGGGCCATAGCCACCACGCGGGTCCAATGCGGATTGGTGACTTCACACACACCTTACAATAAACGAATTTAATTCTAGAAAGCCGCACGCTCTAACCATTAGGCCAGCGGACTTCGAAACTGCGAAACGTTAAAATATAACAATGCGATTTGTGGTTTTCACCCAGCACGCATCGACTTGAGATACCATCTCTTTGTCCTTGTGATTACCACGGTGAAATGATCTGGTAAGAGATACTTTAAGGCTAGATGAAGCTGGCCTTTGCGATAGTATAGGCAGAAAATCTCACATAGACCTACCACCGTAGAGTACAAACATAATATAACTTGTACGGACGGTACACCTGTAAGTTCTCCACGATATTGGCGAGCAAGCCGGTGCCGTAGCTGAGCCACGAGGAGTACGAAGCGGCATAGTAGCCCGCGTCGCTCGCCTCGTGCTCGGCGCGCCACTGCGCCTCCAGCGCGTCCAGCAGCGCCACCTTGCGCTCGTGCGCGATATGCGCCTCCACCGAACTGTCCCACTACCAGACCATAACATTCACAAGATTTAACAATATCAAAACTTTTAAAAACGTATCATTTGTATTGTATGTTATAATCGAATACGTAAAATGCTTTTCTGGAACAAATTAAAATGAGTTATAATTTGCAACTAAAACTGGAAAAATAATTCCAGCCATTAGAGGTCAATGATTTATTTGAATATGTTAAAAAAGATAAACATATATATTTTTTAAACCTAGGGTGAAAGAAGGAAATAGTTTATTTCATCATCGTACAAAAAATAGGACATAAAAATTAAGAAAAAAATTAGGGGACTATTAACAGTAAACTATTATTAATTGTTGATGTATAAGTTTAAGTTAAGTGCAAATTCAATCATGTTGAATAATAAAAATTGTGTCGCAATTTGTGTGGTCACAGATAAAAAAAGACCTGAACATAAAGAAACTTGGTCACCTTTATTACATAGTAAAGTTTAATTTGAATTCGAAAGTAATGCTCAAAATTCCTTTATTAAATGAGATTGTTTTGTAAAATCACTTTTAATTATTACCTAATAATCATTATCATAACACTAATCATGTTTGTACTTTAATTAAACTCATGTTTTTCATTTCATGTTGTTATGAGTGATTAAATTAATTAAATGTGTATAAATTATTCATCTTTATTTTCAGCCGGCTGACATCCGCTGCTGGACATAGGCCTCCCCCAAAGATCTCCACATTTAACGATCAATCTGAGCTGCCTGCATCCAGCTGCTTCCCGCAACCTTCACCAGATCGTCGGACCACCTGGTAGGGGACCTGCCAACATTACGTCTTCCGGTACGCGGTCGCCATTCGAGGACCTTAGTGCGCCATCAGCTGTCAGTTCTTCGAGCGGTGGGTCCTACCCATTGCAAACTTTTGGACTATGTCAGTGTACTTAGTTCTCTTGCAGATTTCCTCATTTCTGGTTTGATCACGCAATGATTAACAATAAAGTATTGTTAATAATTTACATCATTTCTGTGGTCTATGTATTCTGTGTTATATGTAAGATAGAAAGTATAGCCATTGTTTAAGCGACCCTTACACAAATCAAGAATTCAGGAATGCAACGTAATATAGTATTATGGGTGTTATCATCCCATGGCTATGTTTCAAATATAACACCAGAAACCAACAAGAACACATTGTAAAAAAAATTTTAGAGATTATTTTTTCCGACAATTAGCTCTATTTTAAGAAAATATTAATTTTCTGACATTTTTCATAATGAATTTTTTAAGTAAAATGTCGGAACATTAATTTCACTGGCTTAATTTTTCCTGTACCTTCTAATCTTTAAATCACATTAGTTTTGAATATAATTTTTTAATAATGGAATTAATTAATCTTATCAAATCCCAACATAGTTTAAGTACACTTAACATAGTAAATTAATTACAGCTTATCTTATTCTTCATAAGCAAGTAACTAATGATGCCTTCACTGAAATAACTCAATAACCTTTTATATGAAGTAATTGACTTTCAAGTGAAATTTTTATATTAATTTCTTCTATAGGTATTCACTGATTTTTAGAAGAAGTGCCCATATGCTAATTCCTAATTATTATAACAATAATATAACAGGCACAAGGTTGTATTTAATTTGACATAGATATTATTGAAATGAATATGAATTTATTTCAAGAAATTATAAATATAAAATGAACAACACAGTTTGACAAAGAACCAAACCTGTGTACCTTGTGTCATCTATAATAGTGATATATAATTGTAAAGAATTAAATGTTATTTAGTATACATTTATTCCAATATGAAATTTATTTGAAAAAGTTTGAATTTGTTTTATTTAGTATATATAAGCTTTGCTAACATTTTTCCTTTAATGAAAATAAGGTAAACTAGTTACAATTGCAGTTAATATTGAAATTTATTATTACTTACTAACTTTGTTACTTTCATCAGCCAGTTCTGAAAAAATTACACTAACATTGATCAGTATCAATGCTAATATAATTTTTTAACAATAACACTATTTAAACCAGAGTTGACTGATGTTATATAACATTATTGACCTAGTAACCACTTCCATATAATGTTTGCATAAATTAAATGTAATTTCTCTCAAAAAGCAGATTCACTAAAAGGTAATAGTTGTAGTTTTAACATAACTGTTAACATCTTGTTTTTAATATCTTTTAATTCATGCTCTTTAAGCCCTATCAATAACACAGACCAAGAAATTAAATAGGACATCAAATACCTCATCCAAATTAACAGGTGCTGCCACAAGGTATAACTTTTCAATAGCAATCAACCAGGGAGCAGAGCGTATCTGCCGCACTGGTACTTGAAGCTGTACCTTGCCAATGAAACCAGCCTTAATCTCCACAGGTAAACCCAAGTGTCGCAAAGCATCTTTCTTTAATGGTAGATTTTCTAGTTCTACTTTACCTATAATTTAAAATATATTGAAAACTAAATTAAACATAGATATTTTAAATTTACATAACACATTTTGCCATTTATTACAAATGCAAATTATTTATAGTATATCATTACTTTTTAAATCTAAAATGAGTTTATTGATTATTTTTAACTGACTTGAACAGCAATAATCCAAAAAAAATTATAAACATGAAGCAATAAACATTATAAATATCCTAATAAAAACGCATTAATTATTTAATGTTGTAACCTACCGGACAATAACGCCACACTCAACTGATCCGTATTCAAATTCTCCACATATTTTCCGAGGTAATTGTTCAATACCCAAGCTACTAAACCCTCCAACATTGTGCATGGTCATGTATAACCGTTCTCTTATTACTACACTGCACCTTATCCGTTTCTTAACTACATATCTTCAAGGTTATGTCCTTAGATAAGTCATATAGTTATAAACTTTCTCTACATAAAAGTTTATCAATATGTATATGTTTCACTATTTATTGCTTTACCGACAAATATCTAATACAATTTGTTTTCTTTTATTGACATCTGTCACAAACTATGACATAATAATATTTTGGCGTATGAATGAAATAATTGGAAACACGTACCAATTTCTATAAGATCTAGACCTGCACGGATATGATAGAGATTTGTTCATATCTATGATACAAAAATTATAATTAACCGTTAAAAATTAAAGCAAGTATATTTATCAAATTAATGTAATCACTGACGAGGAATTGAAAAATTTAAGCTAAAAATACCTAAATTAACATTGGTTAATAAAAGTTAAATAAGTTATTTAATAATCAAAGTCATTATTTCCACTTAATTCGTATTGAAATATCTTTGTAAATTGCATTTATTATTTATCATTTAGCTTTGACATAAGTTAAAATACGTGAATCGTAGCGTAAAGGACCTCGCTGAAATGTGCAAGGTCTCGTAGGCTACTTACGGTTGTTTACTCCATAGAGTAAGCCAGGCTTGACTCATCTTTTACAAAATGAAGTTAATACATGTAATGAAAAGATTTTATGGATCTCCTGTTATATATTTTAATACTTGTTATCATCACAAAAGACAATCAAAACTGCACGTACGCTATGGTGCTACAATGGTTTCTGCTAAATTTAAAGAAATAGTTCCAGCAATTACGAATATTCGAAATTTGGGATTAGGACCCACTTCAAAGGACTTTGAAGAGCCCACACCAATATCGGGTCCGCTTACCAAAGTGCACGCCACAGAGCTCGTATTACGTTTGAACGGAGATGAAAGGAAAATATTGTTTAACGCATTGCAAGAATACGAGTCGAATCGTATCAAAGAAGAATTCGAAGGTATATAACTATACAATTTTACAAATGTGAATAAATAGACGTGTTAAAGAGTGATTGATTTTGTCAGATAAATTGGCTGGTCAGAGATGGAGGAGTAAGCTGGGTAGACCAAGCAAAATTCCGACTTTAGGCGACGTTGACCCTACAGGAACATACTGTCCTGTACCTGAAGATTGGCTTAAAAAAAAATATGGTGAGCTTCTGTTTTACTTAAAATTTATTTATTTAATCGTTTTTATTTGAAAATAATTATGACTTATAATTTATTATTCATGTAAATATTTTTCATATATGTATTAATTATACATTGTTACTTGACTTACATTTTATATCATATTTCTCACATCAATATTCACTCTCTTTAAGTTTAATTAGCAGTTAATGGTTCTTAACATTGAGTATACTCATTGTTACATATTAAAATGACGTTGAATAAAAAAGAAGATTAACATAAAAAATATATAATAACATAAAAGTAATAAATTTACTAATTATTTATTATAACTGAAATTATTAATTTGTTCTTACTTTTATATATTTTCTGCAGCTGCTTCCGTCCCAAAACCAACCACCAAGGAACTTTTTCACTGTAAGTTATGTTAACAATTATTTGGAATATGTTAAGTATTCAATGATATGTTAAGTATTATGGTTAAAATAACAATACATGATAACCTGAAATAAATCTTCTAGTTGAACAAAATTACTATTGTATAGATATTGTCTGTGCAAAATGTGTATACTCTTCTATCTTTTTCATTTAAATTTTAAATTTTGATCAAATGATATTATAAGTACTAAAATTAATTATCATTATATTATATAAAGAAAGATAGAGAAAGGGATGCTTAGATGATGCAGCCATGTCGAAAGAAGGTTAATGAAAGAGGTATACAAGGTAAGAATGATTGGACAAATAGGTGCAGGTCGACCGAAATTAAAAGACCAAACAAAAATAATCCACAAGAAGAATCAAAGTTTTTCATTTTTTTTTTTAAATTACAGCCGAAAAACATCGGAAGGTTATTTGGCTGTAATTTAAAAAAAAAAATAAAAAACTTTGATTCTTCTTGTGGATTATTTTTATTTGGTCTTTTAATTTTTTTACATCAAGGCAAAATTTATAGCATTTTCTGATAGGAGGATTACTTTTGCGCCATCGTGTATATTGTATGTATATTATATTTAACTATATTTGTTTTCCAGTGTCTTTGGCAAATTCTATTCCTTTCATTGGCTTTGGATTTCTGGACAACTTCATAATGATCATTGCTGTAAGTATTATTTATCATACATAAACATTTATTAATTCTTGTTAATGCTTTATAATATCTTCATAAATAGAAGATTAAATTGAAGGATTGTAAGATGCAGAAAGAGTATGAATGTTAAATAAAAAAGATTCAGTTAAAAAAAGAAAAAACTATTTTATGATTAATATTATAAAAATGTTTACATCAACAGCTGCTGTAACATCTTCATTGTTGCATTGCCACCGCAAACAATCTCCACAGTGATCAATCTAGTAACACTTGTATTGTCAACCATTCCGATAGAAAGAAAGAAAGACCTAAAAAATTATGAACTGATGAATATGTATGTGAAGTAGCTAATGATGTTTATTTTGGGCTAGGGTGACAGCATAGAGAGCAGCATGAGCGCGTACATCACGCTGTCGACGATGGCGGCTGCTGCGCTGGGCAACACGTTCAGCGACGTTATCGGCATCGGCTCTTCCTACTACGTAGAGCGCGGCGCTGCGCTGATCGGACTCGGCGCACCCGCTCTCTCGCCAGTGCAACTGGACATGCCCGTCAGCAGGCGCTTCGCGAACATGGTAACGCTACCTATTTTGATGCAACCGCGTCCATTTTGTGTATAATTACGCTTCAAACGGCAAGGAGCGACACGTGCACGTAAATAATACATGCTTGTACTGTTATCAGGGTCGGGTGCTTGGCATTACGTTGGGTTGCTTCTTAGGCATGACTCCACTCCTGTTTAAAGATGACGAGAAGAAAACTGAAGCTAAAGATAAACAATGAACCTTCAAAGGCAATAGTGAGAAAGTCTTGAATATAATAGATTACTTCCACACTTATACCTGTTTTAACGATGATGTGTAACAATGAGACTGCAGACGCTAAAGTGTTTAACTCCACAACATGGGGTCCTGAAATTGAACCAAGGACTTTCATGTCACACGGCAAGTCAGCCATAGTTATACACATCTAATTACATATAAATAATTAGCAGTTAGGGACAATTTCTTGAAGAATTTTTTTGTTACTTTTAGCTAAATTTCATATAATTATTGCCAAATTTAAATACATGTGATTATATCTTAAAATGCATTTAAAACATTAAAAAAATATATAAAGTTCTCACTTATTAAAGATAAAGGTATTTTATGATTGTTTATTAGAAGTCATACTTCCTTAGAATATCTGACAAAAGTTTTTACTCACAAAGCAAATGTTTTTTCATATGCATCTCAAAAGGTATTTAAGTTTTCTTTCCTTGCTCGTGCTTTACTTTATGGTAAACAACTTTATCTATGAACTTTGAATGCCTCTAAAGTTGTATGACTGCTAAATGAACAATAACACTCAAAAGTATGTTAAGTATAATTAATGAGTGTATTTTAAACTTAATTATAGAGCTTGCAGTGTACTCACTGTGTGAACTTAGCCAATGTAGAACTTATTCACACACACTTACTGTCCATGCACATAACAATAATGTAAAAAGCTTGTTACTTAAAAAATTATATGAATTTTTTTATGTAGATAAATTTCTATACATTCTAGTTTTATTGTAAAGATTTTAAACTGTTAATGTTTTTTTTATATAAAAGTTATTAGTTTTGCTTAGTGAAAATATACTCTATTAAATAGTGTAATACATCTGCACTGTTAAAATCTTGCCGTTGGCAGCTTGGTGCAAACTTTAAACATATTATAAAAAACAATTATTTTCGTATGTGAATGTTTTATATTGGTATCAAATAAAAAGTAAGTTTAACATAAGCTTTGCTGAAAAAGAAAAGGTACATAGACACTTCAAAAACTGAACATCCACCAGTAAAAATGCTGCCTGATTAATACATAGTCACGAATGGACACAACAGACATAGTCAAGTCGATATTATTAATAATAACTTTATTTGATGAGCCCTATGTCCAATGGTGCGCTTAGAGAGGCTTTGGCTACTGGATTTACAGAAATTTATAAGACACGCATATACACAAGCGCGTGGTGCGCATGCGCAACTTTAATAACGTTTCTTGTTAATTTCTATAAAAATAGTTGTATGTTTATATTGTTTATTTGTATCTATATTATCAATTAATGATTTTTAATAACCTTATTTAACAATCGTGTTCAATTTTGTAAGAATTTTGCGTTCAGATGTTTCTCATATACAGTAATTCAATCCCCCCTATAACGCGGTAGATTCGTGCTGCGTTATATTTAAATGGAATATTAAGAAAAAAACCAATATTGCGAACGAAATATGTACGTTTTGTAAAAATCAAGCTAAGAACTATTTAAATAAAAAAAAATAGTTGATTCAATTAATTACTAATTATGAACTGTACAAATCATTATAACTTTCACAATTCAGAAATATAATGTGAGAAATCCCCGCGTTATATGGAGGGATGGCCGTGTTATACGGGCGAATGAAATCGCATAATATGAAAATACGTTATAAGTGTACCGCAGTTAATGTTTTACACATGTCATTAATTCTCGTATACAAAAATGTTCATTGTATACGACTATAAAGGAAAGATAATCGGTTAAATACGTTAGACGTGTATTAACGTCTATCAAAGGTAACGTATTTACGTGCTACGTGTAAACCGCCATCGGTTTATTTTAACTGCGTGAACTGAATTGCAGTTAACTGGATCACTCACTAATCGTTTTATAATGATGTTATTGTATATATGTAGCTAAGTTTTAATTATTACGTTTTATGATAATCAAATATTCTTTACGCCGTATTATTATCAAATATTTACGAATTTGCATTAAGTAAATGTTTACAAGCTATACTATTATAAGAAAACTAGTCAGTTTAAATATTTTTTGTATATAGTAATGTTTGCAGTTTTCTTTAACAATTTCGACAGTTCCTTGTGTAAATATATATTTAGAACATTTGAGAGCTCGTTTTACTCCCGAGTCCTCCTGCGACTGGTCAATGTGCACAGTATTATTAATGTAAGGAGTTTTGGCGACTTACGAATAATATTATCATTTTTATTGTTGATAACCCTCTTTAAGAAATATTTGAAATCGGGTAAAAAGAAAACACTAAATGTTTGCCGTGAAATTATTTTATTATGCCAATGACTTCCACGATGACTACACTCCAGTGCGAAGTTCGAGCTAAATAAATAAATAATACACATACTAAGTAATTGTATGCAAGGCGAGCCCTAGGCTTTACAAACTTAAACACGTACGTATTATATTTTAGAAGCGTATTCCGATATTTAATTGCTTAATATACAAGTCGGTCAGCAGCCTGAGGCTGTGAGGTCCTTTGGCTGCAACTGCGCGTGCCGGCCGCCGCCACCTCCACCTCCAGCTCCACCTCCACAACCATCGCCACCGCCGCGCCGCACTAATATTCAATTGACATTAACCGAGATTAGGTAAAGGCAACGACACGCTTGGTAACATTATTTGTACTTTACGTATGATATACATGTTGTGATAAAATTGTATGCCCACGTGTGGATCAGATATGCATGAGTTTTAGAATAGGGTTGATTAGGATTCCTCGTCCTCTTAAGCGTGATTTCCTAATTTTTTCATGAATCCTTTTGCTCATTCGTTATCACAAAATAAAGTTTAAAAAACACTTTTCCTCATATAAAATTTGTAAGAGGAAAAGCTTTATTTTAACAGAAAAAAGATTTGTATTATCTTATTATTTATATGTACCGTTCGTCTTCCTCATCAACACTATTTTAGAACAATAATTTCACCGTGAGTCAGGTGTCAGGTGAAACGATCAAAACGCAAGCCGCAACCGTAGTATTATTGTTCGAATAAAGATGGATTAAGACCAACCAAACGCAGCCCACCGACCCTTGCCGCGTGCGCGTGCGCGTGCGAGTGCGCGTGCGCGAGCGCGAGCGCGTGCCCTGCGGGTCAGCACACAACCTGATCCGATTTCGCACATGGTAAAGGTACAAATTGATATGAAGACATGACACACAGCCCCAATCACCTAAATATTATATTTAATTGACCTATACCTAAATATTTGTGCAAATACCGAGGTCAGATTCCTAATAGGAGTACAAGAACAATTAAATATTGTATATTATAACAATTGCGTATACCTTATGTGATGTATGTGTTCGTTAACAAAGCGACGCCCCTAGCAGCACCTTCATCTGATGAGAATTGCGACGCCAGTCGACAACAATGAGGTGATACTTGGAACGTTCACAGAGCACCACAACGCGCTTCCTTATTATGCGATTTAAATATGAAACTTGCACAAAATAAGTAAAAACTGAAAGCGGAAATATAAAATCTTTCACTAATAATACGAACTCTTTCTGTCCTAATGAATATTACGTATAAACATAACGGTATTTACGTCATCGAAACGTATGTGTAATATGCATAATAAAATATAACGTCCATTACAAACAAATTTGTATATAAAAAATATAAATCAAAGTTCATCCAAACGTCTGTGTGGGACAACGAGATTGCTGCACCGGACGACAACACGAACCTCCACGTTATCTTATTTTCGGTGTTAGGTGCAACCAGAAAACGATTGCACTCACGTCGTTTTTCTATTTAAACGATGCGATTAACCCAGCAGCAATGTGTGGATCAGTTACTGCAAAATTGCTCTCCCACACTTGGACATTGGTTATTACATAACAACACCCCCGGCTAGCGGCACAGCACGGCACGAGTGACACAACTATATCAAAGTTCCCAATTTCAATTGCGCATTTGTCAACCGGTATTTAATTCCAACCACCCATTTCCGGGCTGAGCGTGACGCGTACACCTCCGGCCCCGAGCTTGGATGAGACATCGCCACACCATGGACGCTAAGTCCCGGATGTACGGGCTCGCTCGCGCGACAGGCACGTCAGTGGGAGCGGCGCGTGAGACCATGAGACCGTGAGACCGTACATTACTATCACATTTGGGCGCCCCGCGACGAGACGATATATATTCTAACAATATAACATTCCTACGCGAGATCGGAAATATTATTATAAAAAAATAGGAAATAATATTGCGCGACCTTAAAGGTCATAAATAATATTCTCATATAAATAATTGAGAACAAATTAAATTTAAATAATTAATCTAATATATCACCAAAATGTCTTACCCATAACTATTCGACATAGACACATTCGAGGCGCGGCAAATGTTGCTGGATGACGACGGAACAGAGCCAAGTACAAAACGTGTTAAATAATATTACTTACTCTATCGCTATGTACACTCGCGGTTGCCGCGGCAACGAACCATCCATCAGCTAGCGCGCCCGAATCCGAGCCGCCGACTAAACAGCTGCCGACTAATACTGTACACTTTATCACAAAACGCACATACGAGAACACTGCTGCGGCAGCACCAGCAGCAGCAGCAGCAGCAGCAGCAGCAGTCTGCCAACACCGGCCCCTTCCACCGACTCGGTTTTAAACAATAGTGGTAAAAGTAGACATTGTCTGCATGGTTCTCTTAAATTTCATTGAAAGGGTTTGAAGGAGTGGGGGTGGAGAGTTGCGACAAGATTGGGGGTAGACGAGTGACGTCGCGTCCGATCCAACTTGAGAGACTTGATCCAACCCTTCTTAGATGCCGATGTGTGGAAGAGATTAGATAACCAACTGTGATGGCGAGGCCAGTGAGCGAGCGGCGAGCGGTGGACGGTGGGCGGGTGGCGCGTCACTCGGGCTGGCTGCGAGGTGCGAGGGGCGAGTCAGGGGCGCGGCGAGTCGGTGAGCGCAGCAGCACGCTCGTCCTCGGTGGTGTTCCGCTGCAGCGTGGCCGCGTCCGACTGGCGGCGCCACAGCGGCGCGCGCTCCGTGTACCGCGCCTCCTCGAAGCCCCAGCGCAAGCCGAGTATGATGCTGAGCGCGGACGCATCCTGCGAGTGGCACCCCGAGTACCGGTACTGCGGCTTCTTGTCGAACCTGCAGCCCACCGACTGCGCGCCTGCAACGGTCACCCGACAAAGTTAGCCGTTACAATACGTTACCATTGGTACGACAACACCGCGACATTCGACCATGAAAACCGAATGAACACGTTCCCTCTCAAAAATATATACGTCCATATATGTATTACCGATCAGACGGCTGCATCACTTCAATACAAAGAGTGTTATTACTTTTTATAGTGAAATATTAAACATCGGGTTAAATACACAAATATAAATTTGATAATAGCTATTATGGAATATATCCGGGCCCCACTCGCAGGCAAGCGCGCACGTTGTGACCGTGTACTGACCGATGGGCATGATGCAGTCGAGAGTGAGCGCGCATTGTATCCACGGGCGCATGACGTCGGCGGCGGCGGGCGCCACCAGCAGCCTCTCCGCGTCGAGCATCTGCACGAACAGGAAGTCGTCGGCGCGCGCGCGCAGGTACGCGAACATGCGCGGGTGCGTCAGCGAGGTGACGGCGGCGCGGCGCGGCCACGCGAGCACGCCGGAGCGGGCGGCGCGCGCCCACAGCGCGGCCAGCTGCGCGCGCGTCCCCACCCACCGCTGACCGCTCTCGCTGAAGATCACGCCGCCCACGCGGCTCAGCGCGTGCTGGTGGCACGCAACACGCATACGCATATAATAGTGCCAACCAACCAACGATACCTACATGCTCATGAACACACCGTCACGCTGTCGGGGCGTGGGCGACCAGACTCATCAGACATACGTCGATTGATTAATCATGTAGTGTGACGTGATGCTAGTTTTTTAATCTTTCACTTTCTCAAGGAGTAGAAAAGGTTTTCATTGATTAGGCAGGCAGTTGCCGCGGTGGTGGGGCAAAGTAAACACAGGCCTGCAGGTGCCGTGGGGCGGTGGTTCAGGCGGCCGGCGCCATCAGTGCAGGGTGTGCTTGTCCACGGATACATGAACACGAGGTGAAGCGGGGCACTCGACGTTGTAACGCACGCCGCAGCGGTGACGTCACCAACGAGTACACATGAATTTCAGTCTAATGTCACGATGTGATAGTTCTTGTATATCGTTAGTGAGTACCCCGCCTGAACCATTGTCATATGAAAATAAACACTCCACCCCGTCATTTCGCCCTTCGACTTGGTACCGTGACCTTGGCGCCCGCGCGACCGCTTCGGTGCATTGGCGTGACTGAGCAACGTTTCGCGAAACTTTTATTGCAACGGCGTCGCGCCAAATTACTTTTTTATCGATTGACTATTATATACTTATTACCTTAAACTAATTACTATATTAAATTATCGGCGTTTCGCAATAACAGCACGATTTGCCGACACGAACGACAACCGTGCTGCTCAACAGTTCACCAAGGTGCATGAATGGAAGACTAAACTGCTGCCCTTAATTCTCAACTACTCACCTTAACAATTGAGCTTTTAGAGCTTTACGATAATTGCAGTACGTACGCAACTGCTTTCGTAAACGAATCATATTGAAAACAACTTTCGGCCTAGACTTTGATAGTATACCTGGATGTTTGAGAGAAGACCGAATAGGTTTATACTAGAATAAAGCGGCTTATATCGTAATCTTCATTTCCGCTTACGTATGACCGTAGTTGAGCACTGGTTTGTATAAAATAAAACAACAACAAAATAGATGAGATCAATTATCATGTTCACCGCACAGTCCACACAAACGAACTGTTTTGATTTCCAGGACCTTCGCAAGATGACCGCAAAATCCCGGTTTGGCACCTAGACAAGCGGACCTCTGCATTGCTCCTGCACTCGTTAAAAGGAAGCATAGAAGAATATCTTCATATCCAGAAAACACGAGATCACTTTTTGCTTGAGTGGGTGCATAGAGACACCTAGACATTAACACCCTCGGAGCAAATCAGAATTTTTCCATTTAATTCTACTACTTCTCGTTGTCTTCTACAAATGCCGATAGTTTTCAACTCAGAAAATGGTGTATGAGAGGCATTCAAAGCGGCCATAGCTCAGTTGTAAGCAAGCGCAGCGGAACTACGCGCTGTACGACTGCAACGTGTGTAGATTCGATCCTCATTAATTTTAAGCATTCGATAGACATCCCGCATCGTCTGGAACACTGCTGCAACAGCCACCTCAATTATGGGCTTGTCGCGTTTCTCGTGAGACAAGGCCGTCTCTTAGCAGTGGGCACGTGAAGACCTTGCTTCCCACAGCTTGCGGCCGGCAAGCGTCATACAGCAGCAGACAATTTATGGTGCAAGTTATAAACGGACCGACTGATCGCGTCACGTCACGCCGCATCGTGTGCAACTGATAACGCATTCACTATCGGATAGTAATGGCTGAATGTGGTCACGCCAGGTTTGCACACGGACGCAGCACAGTGCCGGTACGAGCAGGGCTCTAGAAATGTTCACAAAGTCTGCGCGCGCACACGATTAAAGATTTTTTTATGTTTTTTTTGTCTATCTGTTCTGGTCACTCTACAGACAAACAAGCGGCGGTAACGGAATGGTACAGTAGCGACGGAAATAAACGTTGTAATGATAATGAACTTGCTCTCGGGAAATGTTGTCGTCACCCATATTATTACATTTTATTATTATTAACATCGTATGGCCCCAAGATGGGGCAAAGAGCGTCCACGCAGTGACTCTCCGTCGCGTTCGGTCTTAGGCTGCACCCTTAATTTCGTTCCACGTCTTCCCAATCTTCCGCGCCTCGTGTGCCTGGCGGGACCGCGCTCGCGGTCTTCTTGCAGATTCCAATCAAGCGTCTGCTTAGGAAAATGGTTGGGATCTCTTCGTAAAGCATCGCCAATCCACTTCTATTTGCGACGTCCGATTTTTATTTTTATTATTATTTTAGGATTTATCTATTAATATAATGGTCACAGCAGATACGAAATTACAAATTTTAAAAGGTTAATAAAATAACGGTGCGACTGAAATATATAATATACGGTCGTGGGCTAAACCTTACGTTCGATTATTGTTGTGACGATTTTAATTGAGGAGGTTAAAGGAAATTATAGTAGTGTAATTATCATATTTCAATTTTTTTAAACTAATTAATATTATTATATAAACGTAAAATAATTGTAGCCGGCGGTCATACTAAAGTATTTGCGTAACATCGTCATGATTAAGTATTTCCTCGGTCCACATCCTCGCGTCACTCTATATGCGTTCCATGCACTTGACAGCATATTGATTATAGCAATACTTTTTCAGATACTTCATGTTTTCTCGCAAAACAATGGTATTAGGTATCAGCTCACTGCTTCCAGCGTCGGAATATAAAGCATATTTTCTATATACAGTGGGCTGACATTTCTCTTCAAGTGACATTGAGCAGACTGGTGACGTCTATGAGGCTTGTAGTTAACCTAGCAGAATCCGTAAAACTCTACCGCTTTTAACACGATCAATAATCAAGGACATCCGTGTGAAGCGGCAAGCGGTCAGGCGGTGCGCCCCTGCAGCTGCGAGCTCGGGACTCACCTGGATGATGAGCGGGCGGAAGGCGAATATGCTCTCGTCGGCGACGTGCGACGGGAACACGCCGAGGTCGAAGTCGATAACGGCGCACTTCGACGAGTTGCAGTAGTTCGACACCTGACAAACATTAAAGTAAAAACTGTAAAGGTTATCCAAATAAAAAAACACTCCTTATTAAATGGAATGTGATTCAGACCTCATAGTTCCCCGACATGCGCATGCGGCGAGCGAAAGGATCCCGCTAATTATATTAACGTACACGGAACTGTAACGTTTCACGCAACTAGGTAACATTATGCCAACCCACCCGCATGCAACAACGGGACTTGTATATGTTTCAAAAGGTACATTTTTTTTTAACTTTATTAATTTAGAAATATGTATCCATCAATGTTTTTGTAAAAAATTGTGGTTAAGCATAAAATCCTTTCAAAACTAACAGGAAATTGATTTAGTTAAAAAAACGGCGCCAGCACTCGAACAAATGTGGTTTATGTAACAAGAAGAGCGGGCATTTATAACGAGGAGTCCTCGAGGGTTTGCTACCTTTAACCTATTTTAAATTGTTTTAAGATGCTGAATATTATTTTTTTCTATTAAATTAAAATTACATGCCAACGTTTATTTGAATTGTTTTTGGAGCTGGCTACAGAACCTATCGGGACGGTCCTCATCAACAGCAACACGTGGGGGTGAGAGTTGTAATTTGATACAGTTAGCGATTGGTACAACACCGACCACCGCGAGCGAGTAGGGCTTGAGGCCGAGGTTGTACAGCAGCACGGTATAGGGAAGGCGCGTCGCGTGCCGCACGAAGTCGACGGCGTGCGCGTGCGCGTCGCCGCGCGCGTACGTCACGAGGGCGGGCAACGTGCTGTTGTGCCAGGCCTCCGCGCGCCCGTCCAGTCCCAGCAGCCGCGCGTAGCGCTCCTCCTGCACCAGGTGGTTCGCCTCCACATCGCGCAGCTTATCCTGTGGGACCCACGCCTGTCGTTCTTTTATATTATGCCACTGATAAGGAAAACTTAAAGCTGTAACAACAACACATCATAAAATCACAAATACCCTACAGGTTGACATCGCATGATTCTTCCAATAAATGTGCGCACAACCTGTCAAAACTGATATACTAACTGTTTCACTTGATCAAATCAATAGCAGATCTAGAATGTATACAATAGAAAGTATAGTATAATTATTTACAATTTTAAATTATGTTTCTGGAATAAAACTTATTTATTATATAGTTTCTTTTAATTATAGAATATATATATGTCATGAGATTTATGTATTCTTTTGATTACTATTAATTTTAGATAACTTATTAATTTTACTAGTTGCAGCATCTATTTAAATTAAACCAATGTAGTTTTTGTGCCCTACTTCTTGGTAATAATGATACACACTAAAAGTGTTATTAAATAAAGAGGCTCCTGCATATAAATTGACTTTGTGGTGCAATAGCTAAACATTTGACCAGCCACTAACTTGGAGATTCTAAGATTAACACTACAATAGAGATCAAAGACTAACATATGACGGCATAATATTCAGTAACATTATATATTATGCAGTCATATGTTAGTCTATTAACAAAATATACCTCAGGCCTTCAAAAGTAATAAAAACTAAAGAATATCTGAACAAAATATAGAGAAGTAAATAAACAACAATAACTAAATTATTGCATCATTGTAGAATTTCCGGATTTCAACATTTTAATATTCCAGAAAATAATTACAATAACTAAAACACAGGATATAACAAAAAAAATATATAAATTACGACATACATAATCAATTATTTACCTGAAAGTCCTTTATATGCTGATGAGTTTGTGTGACTATATTTTGAATTGATTGCGGCGGCTGTGAGTGGAACACTATCAGGAATAAACTTATTGCGAATACCGATGTTGAAAACAGTAGAAAACTTTTAGTTTTCATTTTAATGACACATTTCCATTCTAGACTAGGTATTAATACATTGTGTAAATGATTTAAGACTAGGTTGAACTAGCGCCCATAAGTTACCTACATTATAGAAAGCGAATTCATAAAATAAAACAAATCAATATCAGTGACAGAAGCCTACACACGCCCAAAAAACATTATATAAATACAGCAATCTTGGCATTATCAAAATAACAGTTTAATCACTGTATCCCCTGCTTAATATATACGAAAGTTTTCGATAGATTTATATTTTAATTAAATCGAAAACTTATATACATCGTAGCTATAGCCTAAACGACTACTGTTTAGCCGCTTCACGCGAAGGATGCGTTTGACAACTTTTGTTTTGACAGCAATGGAAATTGCGCAGAAACTACAGAATAAAAATTAATAACAAATATTGTAATTTTCAAAAATAAATGGTGGAAAAATACAGTATTGTCAAGAAAAAATATTTAATTCACCATAGACGATCTAAATACTATTAATCTCTGATAATACTTAATAATATTTAATAAGTATTATCAGAGACATAAATATTAAATATCATTTTAACATATCAAGTTCATTGTTTTTAAAAATACATCACTACTATAAACGTCAAACATTCCTGTTGCTTTCGTTGCTTTCGCCGTCTATCGACGGCGTTTTACACATTTATTTTTTGACCAAAAAAATTCATATTTGTGTTGACAGTATTGTTGTAATTAAGAAGAAAACAAAGTTATAATGTCAAGCATATCAAAGAGACGAAAGGAGGGCTCTAAAGCCAAGATCAAGGTAAAAAAGAAGTCAACACGTCGTGGCTAACATAAGTTAAAAAACATAAAATACAGACTTACTATAATCCTATTTGCTAATTTATTTTAAGTCAGATTAAGCTTATTTTTATGTACCAAAAATGTTATTAATACGATCCCCCATTTATTTGACTTTTTGATAACAGGTGTTAATATGAGCAACACGTCGTGTTTATCTTTTGTGTCGTTCCTCGTGATATTCGTGAATTATATTTGACTTAAATGATATAATCTATATATATCATCATATAAAAAAACCTAACACTATTTAATTGATAAATGTTAGTTTAATGTCGTTGTGTTATGGATACAATATAGACCATTCTTTGCATATATGTTTGATCATTGTTTTGTCGTACTTTAATCGTAAAGTATTAGGACATATATATATTTAATCTAATAAAATTATTTATATTTGATAGCTTCTTAATTTGTATATATAAGTAACTACTTTGCAAAGGAAATGTTAACAACTATAGAAATAATAATTCATAAAAGGTAAAAACTCATAACTGTCTCAAGTTAATAGTATTAATTTTGATTATTAGAATACTTAAATCATTCTTAACAGACAATTGGTGATCACAATGAGTTTCTGAAACGTATCACCAAAACCTTGTACTATGGACAGCTGCCGAACCTCCCATGTCTCAGTCTTCCAGTCACAGGTGAGAAAAGCGATTTGATATAAAAAGATGACTTAATGAATATTGTATGAGCAATTTTAAATAAAGAGTTAATGTATGGTACTTTATAAATTCTTTTTTAATATATTGGCAGAATCTTTAAAATTATATTGGATTATAAAGGTTCAACATGCATGTCTTGAACAACTTTGTATCATTATATTGCCAATAAAAAAGCAATAATAATTCTATATATCAGGACAATAATATTTTTGTATGTAAATTTACAAAACATTAGATGAGGTTTTTCTGTACTCTGTGTGTTTTGTGATTGATGCAGAGATCTCCTGCGAGCTGTGGTCGGTGGCACAACGGGGGCGGTCACTGAGGCGGTTACGCGCAGACGCAGCGGCCGGCATCGCGCGCGGTGCATGCGTTTCTCCATGCGCACTCGTGCTCGCCATACTCTACCTTGAGCGGCTCAAGTGTTGCAACAAAGACTACCTGGCCGCCGCTGCACCGGCAGATCTCTTTCTTGTCTCATTGGTTAGTTTAATCACAAAGAAAGAAAACTTGGTTTTCATTATGTTAATATTTGATTTGTTTTATATTGTTTCAAATGCAGCAAATGGGAAAACTGAGCATCTAATGGTCAAAGTGATAAAAAGAAAATAAACAGAAATGGCAATTTGTTTAATATGTGCACCAATGTTATAGGGACATACCACAGATTATTACAGATCACAATATTTCCAGTGTTTGTTTCGTACACAGATGGTTAGCAACAAATTTCTGCAGGATGATGGTGAGGATGATGAAGTAATTTGCTCTGAGTGGGCAGCATCAGGTGGCATTGAGCTAGATTACCTCAAAAAGCTGGAAGTGGAGTTCCTAAATGCTATTGTAAGTATGCTGTGCGTTTGATGTTGAGAAAGTAATAAATGATGTGCTTTGAACATGTATCAGTATATTACTTGATAATATGTTATTGCTTTTAAATATCAACGTTAGCTTCATTTGCATATATAATGCACTGTATATACAATTTTAATTGAATTATTGTAAAAAACTTAATCTCAAATGTAATTCAAGCTGATAATAGCTGTAAAAATAATATAAATGTTCAAAATATTGTGATTTGTTTTCATACTTTCAAAAATATTATTTTATAAATATTGTTATTTTTATTTGTGCAGGATTGGAATGTGTACGTGAATGAAAGTTCGTTTGAGGCGGGACTGGAATGGCTGGAACGAAAAGTGGCACTGCAGCAGGCGAGCCGGCGCGGTTTTTTCACGTACAGCGACCTGGCAGCCACGTGCGACGGTGCGCTGCTGTGCGAGCTCGTGCGCTCGCTGTCGGTAGCCTGCGCAGCCGCAGCGCTCACCTACCTCACGGGTCTCATGACCCTCGTCACCTCCACCCTGGTTATCTCGCAGGCTTGGCTGCCCGCGCTGCAATACGCAGTCGCCCGCGGCGCTCTCTCCGCTGTCGACACAAATGTTATGACGCACGAACCCGATCGCATGCACTACGCTACTAACAATACACTCGATCTTATACTGAATTTACCTCACTCAGAGGAACCTGCAGTACTGGACCAACCAAAGTGCTGT
The DNA here is from genome assembly GCA_029030555.1 of Ornithoptera alexandrae. Classification (NCBI taxonomy): domain Eukaryota; kingdom Metazoa; phylum Arthropoda; class Insecta; order Lepidoptera; family Papilionidae; genus Ornithoptera; species Ornithoptera alexandrae. Next base: position 292,976 of record JARDVY010000037.1, read on the forward strand.
GCAAGGTGGCTGCAATACCAAGAAAGTGTGGACACAAAAAAGGGTTGGCAAGACAATGTAGTTGTCTATGATTGGAAGTCTTTTGAACCGTGGTGGTTTAAAACACCTCTGCTGAACTGGCTCTACCACAGCTCCTTGATTAACCCGATGCAGAGATGGTTGGAGATAATCGATGAGTATACAGATCTATTTAAGAAGAAGTTGTTAAATATTGAGAGTTCAAACAGAAAGTCAATGTCGAGATGCAGCGAGTACATGAGGAGTGTTGCGAAGCAGCGTTGTATGAGACAATGGCTGAACTTGAGCAAGTTCAGTGTGCTCATGGCGTCCTTCTCCGACCGGTAGACCGGCGCGCCGCTCGCTCAGCTGCCACTCTTTGTAATCTGTTTTAACTTAAGCTAAATCCGTATTTATTGCTTGCTCAATGTAGCATATTTCTTACGACTAATTAATTGTCTCTACTAAAACTAATGTCTATGGGCTAATGTCACATTGTTACGTTATATATTACAATCCGCTGGGGCGCACTGATGCCTCTGCAAACGAGAACAATGTAATATATTTTATAAAAACACCATCCTTGTATTTTTGTATGTAACGTTACTTAATAAAATATTTCATTTATAATGTTTTCATTGTGCGAGTGTTGTTTTGTTACATATTTTCTTTGCGGTTCTGATATTGTGTTATTTAACTTTAACACCAATATATTATATAACAAGTGCAACTGGCAATAGTTCACAAAGTGTTAGAAAGTTTATTGTATATGTTAATTAACCACAGCCAAGTGCCGAATGTTTCGCACTACAGTAGATGTGGTAATGAAGCTTTCCTCAAGTCGGCATGTGATTTATAGTTTTCTTTCTATAGTAACAGTTTATATATGTAGAACCTGAACCATGTTATGCCAGCTAGAAAGAATATCACTAAATGGAAACCAGATTATTAATTCATTAATTTATTTTAATAAAAAAAATTCAATAGAAAAATACAAAATTTTTTCGATTATAAAACATTCATCTATAACTTAATTAAATAACGTTATTTCCTACTTTAATTGCTTCCTCAAACCATGCGCCCAACATATACTAAGTCATGGACCAAACATCCGCAGACCTTTGTCGTGCTCTGGTAACTTTTTAAAACTAAAATATATCACAGTTATACATAATTTTATAGTTAATGCATTGTCACAACAATCTAAAATATACCACAAGTTGATGGGAGATGGACAGTTTGATATTTATACATAATACACCATCACCATCGTTAGGTGCCCTCTTCAAACAGAAGTTTGGGGATAAGATAACATAGATAGTGTTAACGAAAAGTTAAAAATACACAAAATTAAACCAACGAAATTCTTCTATACTTTAAGTTGGCGACTAATGTTTCCTGTCTTCTGCATTTTAAAAGAATAAAGGAAGATCATTTGATTTACAACTTAGATATAAAATGTAAAGTATTTGTCATAAAAAGGCATAGGCCTTTCACACAAACTGCTTTTTAAGGTTTTCTAACTTTTCATGAGAAGTTGAGTCAACATTTCACATGGTATAAAAATATTAATTACATGGTACACTGAACTTACCACAGGGTGCACTCTGCAGTGAATGTGGTGATTGTATATTTCATGTATTATTACATATTATCATACAAATGTTATATTTAAAAACTATGGCAGTGTGTGTACGTACATAAGGGTATAACGGATTGTTTAGTTTTAAGTGTAAGAACTGTCCCAAGATTCAGAGTAAACTAATAAATAATAATATGCAACATTTACTGACCAACCTAACAATGCTCATCAGCAATCTCACCAATTTTAACTTATCATACTATACATCTACGACTACAGCACATGGCAAACTGTCCGTGCCCCTTTATTCAAAGCACTCAAACCATAGACAACAGGAAATGGGGGACAAGATGCAAACCGTTGACGAATTTTATTACATTAGAATTATGCCATATTTATTGTCATGTTGCACAAAATAAATAAGTTGGTGAAATGGGTTCCGCACAACCACTCACGGGAGCCAAGTCAACCTCACCTCCTTGTGGTGCACCATGCTCTGGCTACCACTAACCCACATTGAGCCAGTGGTGGAAAATTACCCAAATCCCCTCATATGAACTTCTACAGCGAACCGACGACGCAGCGAACGAAACCCCCTACGACGAACCGGCCGACGCAGCGAAGCACCGATTGATATGGAGATTTTTTGGAAAGCCTATATCCAGCAGTGAACGTCAACGGACTGATGATGCATAAAATAATAAAAGTAGTAAACATTTTGTCTATAATGGTTTTCACTGAGCTCGCATGAGAACATAGTCACACTCCACTTCCTAACATTTGAACTTCTAGAAAATAACCTGATTAACATTATGCACCACTTTGAGCTGGTTGTATTCAGTTAACTGTTAAAGTCAACAACATATTGGTTAAAATACTTTTATATATGTTTATGAAATGCAAAATGGGACATAGGTTATTGCAGGGGCTGGTACCCTAATTAGCAGTTGTAACGATCCCATAGAAGTAGCTTAGTCTTAGTCGCTGTTGTTTTAATTAGAAATATTATATATATGTTATTATTAGTTACAGAGATCATTTTACATCAATGGCACCCACGTTTTTTCTAGCACTGCTCAACAAATCCAAAATATTTTGTCTAGATCACTAAAATGTATAAATGTTGACACAATTAGTACACTTGGATGTTCTCGCACCTTTGTTTATATTTGCTTTAAGGGACTACTATAATGATTATTTTTAGGGATACAAATAATTAACTGTAGTACCTGAGCAAACAGATTGTAAGCGGTGACTAGGAGCTGAAAAGAAAGTCAGCGCGTCAATTTTCGTAGAGGCCGGGGTGAAGGTATAAACGCCGGTTGAAGGCCCACTTCTCCACAGAAGAGGTCTGCACGTGGAACTGCGCATACATACGCTCGTCGACAAGCGTGAAAAGCTTCTCGACGTCGCAGTCGTGGGCGCGTGCCGCGAACACCTCGCAGAGCGCTTGGATGTACCAGGAGCCTTTCTCCGGATCCCGGTGCGACACGAACCCTGTGCATATAATGCAGTAAATCAATACGCTCGTCCGTTGTCTGAACTAACGTATTAGCTAGAACGCAGAAGCAAAACGACTGTCTACCGAGTACTCGTACAGTGAAATGACTTGATGAAATAGATTTTCTCTTGGTACCAAGTAACACGCTGGTCATTAAAAAAGGATGCTGAATCTAGGTTACATTGGAAATGCATAGAGAATATCACGCAGTGACACCTCTGAGATGCTTATAATAGGAAGACGAGAAAGAAGGTGGTGCGATGGTGAATCGCAACATGTACCCACCGGGTACGGTGGAGTGCGCGATGAGTATATCCGAGTAGAAGCGGTCAAACTGTGACTCTAGTCTCTCGTCCCAGCGCGCGCCGTCGCTCTCCACGTGCGCGCTGCCTGCGCCCGTACCCGCTGCGCCCGCGCAGGCGCCCGCGCCTGGCTCCCCTGCGGGCCCTAGGCGCAATATTGGTCGCCGCTGTACCATCACCCAGTCCTCGTTGCGCCCGCTATAAAAAAACATAAACATCAACAGCTGCTTCTAGATGTATTATTTACTGTTAAATACACAGGAGTAAACTACAACAACGATGGTTAAAAAAAATAAAAAAAGAATTACTAACCGGCAAAGCTGCGATATGAAGACCTTGGGCACGCCGCGCAATGCGGGCAGGTTGGCGTTGCTGAAGCATTTGATGATGTCTAAGAAAGAGATGAGCTTGCCGTCCGAGCAGCGGATATCGGTGTCGGAGCCGCGCTCGTACCCGTGTGAGGACACCACGATGAACACGCACTCCGTGCCCACCAGCACTTCCTTCAGACGCTTCAGCGTTGTTTCCGTCTCCTGTTCTCAAAGAAAAAAACAATTAAAACATTCTTTTCCGTTTTAACACGCTTTGGTAGATGCTGGGCAAACCGTAGCAAACTCTGAGATTTCTCGGTGTGAGATATCCCAAAAACTACGAGTATCTTGAGAAGATTCATCTTCCTCCATAACAGAAAAAGAAACGGTTACCGAATTTAGTTAACACATGTTTATATAATACTTGAATATTGTTCCGTGATATAGTCAACATACTTCTTTAGTTAGATTCTGATATGCGATGACGGAGAAGCCGATCTCATCGAACAGATACTTAAGCTTGTTGCAGTCGATGTCGACGCCTCTGCGGTACTTTTCTATGTCGTTGCGGAACTGCATGTAGCTGAATATGACGAGGATACCGCGCTCGCGGCGCCGCGTACGGTAGGGCTTGATATCTGCAAAAGTCAAAATACTTTGGCAGACCTTACCTTTTTGTACATGTATATTCCTCACGACTTCTGAATCCAATTTTCAAAAACTATAAACACAATAGCATAAATTGTACAATTGGAAAAGAAATGTTTGATTTTCGAGTATCAAATAAAATACTACAAACAGTAAAAGGCTAGATACAGAAACCTTCAAAATAGATTTAACAAATGTCTAAGTAGCTTTGATCACCTGACACTTAAATACTGCAAGTGGAAAAGCTTCAAGTATGGAATTGGCCTTAAATGAAAATATATTTGGTACTGGCTACTTATAATGGTAATTTGTGTACATGGTACAGAGATACCGGAATGTCAATTCTAAACTTACAAATCTTTAATTTAGAGCACAATCTGACCACTGCGATGGCTGATTAACAACTGTAAAGCCACAATGGTATGCCACAGAGTGATAACACAGATAAAACAAAACCACACAATAGATATGGTTACTGAACTTACTGTTGGAACTATAGAGACCTCATGACAAACTAATATTGTTGTCACTTTTTATAGAAAATTTATTGGAATTGGAAAGTTTTATAGAAATTCACTGGTCATAGGTTTTTGCTGCCTGTTGGAGATTGTCTAGTTGGGTACCACCCCGAGCCCTATTTATACTGATAAACATACAGTGTAGTGTCCAAACATTACTACTACTGTCTGCCTATTTCAAGGGTGCTGTAGCTAGTGTAATTATTAGGGTAAAGTGACTCAACATTTTCTATCACAGGTGACAAGTGCAATGCGGTGCAGTGTATATCATCCTTACTAGCATCATGTTGTTATGGGCGAGCGAAACACCTAACATCAGATGAACATTCTGCTCGTGTTGACCCTTAATGAAATAAAAAAAATATATACATTATATAATTTTCTCTTTTCTCAAACTGGTATATATATTTCCCCATCTAAATTTATTCATCAACAAAAATAACAGATAGAGTAAAGTAGACTTTTTCTTCCAATTAACATTTTGATTAACAATGAATACAGAATGTAAGTAAAAAATTATTAAATAAAAATATTAAGCCACATTTACCTTTGTCTGTGGTGTCATCGTAAAACTGTTTAGACTTAACAACATGGAAGTATGGAATTTCTACAGAAGGATCTGTTGTGTCCCTGTCACCACTCTCTGCGGGATTTGGTTGTGCCTCATCTGGGAATTTCGATTCTTCAATCAGCAAAGTTAATAGTAACTATAAATATGTTATGAGTACAAATTATGATTTATTTGCCAGTTTCAATTCAATTTCAATTTAAGAAACATTATTTTGTTTATGAGGAATATAAAATGTTATTCCCTTACTAACTCTTACTATTTTCAACTTTTGGCTTGGTTTTTTCCCTTTCTGTCCTAATACTGACATAATTACTCTCCCCGCCCTTTGAACCTGAAAACAGAGGATAGATATATTTCAAAATATGACATTGACATAAACAATTGAAAAAATAAAATAGATAAACATAAAAAAACAAGCAAGCTTCATGCTTTTAGGCATTCTCTACTAGCTGACCTAAGAGGAGATGAATTTTTGTGTATCCTAATTATATTTTTCGTGTAGTGCAACATTTATCTCAGTGCTATATTAAATATTCAGAATATGATTTAAAAAAATATGAAGAGACAAAATAAATGATGTATGCCTTGAATATTATAGGTGCTCCTTGGCTGTTGCCTGTGCAAAGAGCTAGCAGGGTCCAACTCTCGAACTAAATTCCAGTAGCCATTTTCTTCCAAAGCCTCCAACAAGTGACCAAATGCCTCTGGGCCCCTTCTCGGTATCACTGTGTATAGTTGTCGTTTTCTTGTTCTGGCATCTTTGTTTGTATCCTAAAATATAATACACTGTTAAATTCTTTATGAGCAACTGTCATATTCATTTACATTTGTAAAAAATTACTGTATCATTATTGCAATAGACAAGTTATGAGTAACATTATTATATAAATAAAAACTCATAGAGAATGTACTTAACATATAATTAAGCTTGTTGTGTGCTTTATATTTAATCATCTTATGAACCAAATAAATTTATTTTAAATATACTGATGCCCCTCTACACTATCCTATTATGTTTAACGGAAAGCCACAGACCGACGTAGAATAACTTTTTGTGGCTAATACATTATTCATATTTTTTAATAAATATTTCTGGTTATTAATTGATTTCTATTTTGCTGTCTGCCATTTTGAATAAAAAACAATAATATGAAAAATAAATTAAGAAAATAGATAAATAATATAACTTACTTTAAAGGGTTCGATCATTTGTTCGGAAAATACTCCTTTTTCATACAAAGCAGATACCATCACATCTAAGTCAGTCTGTTCCACCAAAGATATAAAATTATTTTGTATGGCCTGCCGATGTTCGTCTTGCATGTTGTTAACAAAATTATTTACTTATAATAAATATCTTAATTATGTTAGGTCTACAAAATTCTAATTATCCTAGTACTATTGCCAATTTGCTATGATTCATGTCACTTCCAAAAATTCAACTTGGAAAACAGATAACGTATAACGTAATACGTCCTGAACTTATGATGCATTGCGTTTCTTTGTTCACAAACCAATGAAATTATATTTTGTACATAATTTGACTTTATTTAATTGCTTTTTAATTTCCAAACAGCAAAATTTACGTTTCAGGATTATTATTATCACCAAATATATTCATAAAATAAAGATCCCATAGTTCCGAAAAAAATATTTACAGTTTTTAAAAGTAGTTATGTTAAGAAATTTTAATATACTAATTGATGCATACGAACTAAGCAGGTAAAAATTTTTGGAGCATAACAAATATTTTAAAACGTACTGGGATTGTTAGCTAACTTTTGAATCATGAGAATTGAGATGGATCGTGTTCTTGAATTTGTAACTTATCATCTATATTTAAGGCAACATCATCATCAGCCGGTAGGCGTCCACTGCTGGATATACTTAAATATATATATATATATATATTTAAGGCATAGCATTGTTTATATATTTTTATATTAGTATAAATGTTAGCTTAAACTAATTTCGTCGCTAAGAAAATATTCCGAAGCATTTACTCCAAATTTTATTTTTATAATCACGTGCCTGTTTCCTCAACCACTAGCTAAGATCAATTAAAAAAACATTTAGCTGTCAGTTTCGGCCATCCTATTAGATATCGCAGAGTTTATCAGTAATTATCAGAAAATATTCACACTTATCAATTATATTTTAAAAGTTGTTTCCATAAAATAGTTTTAGAGAAATTTATTTGATTTACTCGGAAAAGAAAAATATTTATAGTTGGTGTTATAAATTATTTAATCATGTCTCTAAAAGTGAATATGTTCTTTTTAATTTTAAGCGTGATGATTGCTGTAATATCTGGGTACGAAAAAGCCGACATAGCTTCAGCTAGAATTGAGGTACAAGATAAGAGCTACAAAAAGTCTGTTTGTTTATTAAGTTGACTATAAAGTCGATTTCTCTTCTAGAGTTGCAGAGGTTGTTCCCTTAATCGCCTGCCTGAAGTGAAGCGTTTTATATTTGAAGATGCACCCAATTATGAAAGGCTTGAAGTTGAATTTATTACGGGGGCGAATCCCGAATTGATTCTGCTAAACGACGCTGACCTAGAAATTGAGCGGCTTTCTCTAGTGCATTTATCTCGTTCAGAATGCAATGAGCTCTTACAAAGTAAGGGCTTCACGAAAAAATTAAAAAACACTGAATTTTAAATAGTGCATACTTTTCTCGTAATTCTACATTCCTTAATCCACACTTACGGATTCGTAATCATAATCAAGAAATAAAATGATTTTTATTTTATACTGTTTTTTATTGTGTGGTTGAAATGAGATATAAGTTTTAATCCTGACTTGTCTTTTAGACTGAAACATATTGGTTAGTTTGTTTATCCCATTTCATTATTTTTGACCAAGTAATAAGAATCTATCACCTGATATTAATGTAAATTTATTTACCTGTACTTGCTATCTTGTATTTAACTATTTGTATCGATTAATGAAGATTTTAAATTATGAATAAATAGATTTACTATTAGCAATATGTTATTTTTATGTTATCACTAGATCACTCTACATAATAAAACAAAGAATTGGTATCTTTCATTTGCTGAATAATTTTATTAATTACAAATTGGCTTCAAACTGGAATTTAATAAGAGAAATTGTTTAGAAATATTGTACAAAGAAATTTTTGAATAAGTGATAAACTTAATGAAGCTTTATAAAACTAAATTGAATACTATTACATTAGTGTCATCTATTTATTTAACTGGATGAGATTCACTGTCTTTGCCACTATTAGTGTAGAACTGTATGATTATATAGGATGGCGCAAAAATAACCTTATAAAAAGTACCTTATGACACAGGTAATAAGGTACTTTTTATAAGGTTATTTTTGCGCCACACTATATTATTTAGAAATGGGGAATATTGTATCCAAATAAACTACTTGGACACATCCTCTCAGGACTCACCTGATCTTTCAAGGGTTTAAAAACCAATAAGTGGGTGGCAGTTGTGTATTGAGGTTGAATAAAAGCATTTTTATTTTGATAACAATGTATTATGGTGGTAATGGTTGAGCGACTTGCTCAGGTGATGAGCGTACAGTCTAGCTCCTCGTCGCGGCCGTCGGTGTGCGCTCGCCGCAACACGCGCGCCACCACGTCGCCGAGCGCCTCCCGCGCGCCCTCGTCCAGCAGCGACATGCATTGCTGCAACACGATAGCCACACACACACATTGTCTTCGGAACTATTGACATCTGATAAATATATATGATTATTTTTTAAAAAAACAGGATAATGGAAAGTGATAAAAATTATTAATTCTTAAAAAAGGTATGTATAATATTTAATTTTGTATTTTAATTACGCAATAAAAATTATAGATATGATGGTAATGTCATTAGTTATACATTGTGTATTATGAAATGGCCATGGCGCTGATCTCTATCGGAGGCCTGGAGAGGCGCGTCGAGAGAGATACATGAAGTGCACTTTTTCGTGGGCGGACTTTCCCACATTTGTATAGAGCCCTTTGGTGTTTATAATCGCCATCTTTAGTAAATAAATAGAACAATGTGCAGAATTAAGTGTTACTGTCTGCTTGTGAAGTAGGTATGCTGCAAGATAAGACCGTGCGGGTAATTAACACAACGGTTTCAATTTATTTATTCAGAAAATAAACTTTTGAGTGGCAGTATTATATTCGTATGTCACCTGGTGGAAGACTTCGTCGTGTGGCAGCCGGAGCACCGCCCGCAGCGCGATTTCTGAGTTGGCGCGGACGTAGGTGTTCTTCTCTTTGGTGCCGTTGACGAGTGCTGGTAGCAGCGCACGCAGTACGTCCCCGCCGCACGCGGCGAGAGGCGCCTCGCGCCCCAGTAGGGTGCATGCGCGCGCCATCAGCTGCTTCACTTCGTTGCTGGAGTGGTTCATGCTCTGCGAGTACAAACGCGGCCAGCCGTGCCCGCTATTACATCTACGTTACTAATTATCATTATTGATGTACGGACGGACGCCAGTATTCAGTGATTAACGACTTTACATAATTACGTATTTAGTTGGTTTACGTGTACTATTACAATTTTCTTTAAGATTACCAAATTTTATCTACTATTATGAACAATAACACTATTGCAATGGAGGACAGTATGCTGAAATGATAACTATACGACGATAAGTAATTATAAACGTTACAAAATGAGTGACATTAATAATGAGTTTTTTACTAGTGGTCAGTCTCTGTCGCCAGAGATCATCTATGTTGGGTAGCACCGCAGCGCCTATTGCAGCCGACAAGAAGTAGTGTGCAAACATTACCTAGTTCCGGTTTGAAGGGAGCTTTAGCTAGTGTAATTACTGGGATAACGAAACTCAATATCTTATGACTTAGCCGACGAGCGCAATGTGGTGCAGTGTATATCATCCTGACTAGCGTAACGTTGTCATGGACAGGGGTGTCACTTATGATCAGGTAAACATTCCGCTTGTCTTTTAGCTTAATTGAATAACGAAAGATAAAAGTAGAAAAAAAGTTTTTTTGCAGATATGACAAATGAAAACATTTTAACGTGATAGGTGCATAATGAACGGGCTGAAACATTTGAAAACATTTCTGGTATTGCAACTCGTTGCTCTCATATGATTAAATGTATGCAATTCGCCAAATGTACATTGTTACAAGTTGATTATACCCACTCGAATGCCGTTAGATGTACTAACACACGCAGGAGTTGACTCACCCTCACGAACTGCGAGAGCAGTGTAGGCGGCACGGGACGGTCGCTGAGAAGCAGGTGCCGCATGAGATAACCGATCCCGCGCACAGCATTGCACGCGATGGGTGGCCGCTCGTTCGCCAGCAATGCTAGCAGCGCGCGCTCGATGCGCTCGTGGAAAGATTCGGAGTAAATTTTTTCGGGACTCTCCTTGAGTGCGACGAAGAGAGCGCACGAGCGGCCGTGCTGTAAAAGCCAATCGTCCGTGCCGGCAGCGGCTGCACCTCCCGCGCCGCTCGTGCCAAGCACGTGGTGCTGCAACGCCGCCTCGCGGTGAGGACTCGGCAGCCACTGCATCAGGGCGCCTGCACCCCATAGTATTAAACCATCAATAAATTTAGTTTATAGTATAATAAAACCAACACATTTATTTTACATATGAAAAAGATTAAAAAGATCAATTAATAACGTTCTCCGAATTGGATTTTAACACATACTTGAGATTTGGTATGCATTGTATAATTTAGATTCAAATACATTTACTACTTTGCAGAAGGCACTCCTCATGGAGTGACCCCTGTGTGCTCAGAGACAGTAAAGTTGTAATATTTCGTTTTCTAAGGGTTTGAATTCAACATGTTGACATTGCAAGTAACATGTGTCGTAATGTTACAAATATCATCCCATGGTATCTATTAGTTAACACCATCATCACTAGATGCTCTCTTCAAACTGAAGTTCGGTGATCATATTGAGAAAATCAATTCAATTCTCAGCTATTCTTATATCTATTAGTTATTACCAACCTAAACAACCGCCGACCAGGCTTCGTGGTGGATCGTCTGGGTGTGCCAGTAGTGAAGGACTGGTTAGCGTGGTTAGGATGCTCAAGGTGAGCGGCTCGGACATCTTTTCGCCACCGCCGGAAATGATGCTGCGCAGGGCTTGCAGCATCGTCTCCCGTATGCCCGGATCCTCTGTATTTTTGACGCCGTTATGCATCTCCACGAACAGCGGATCCGCGCGCGTATGGATCAGTACCAACTGCGACAGAGCACAACCGGCTTTGATGCGCACTGGCCGATTGGGGTCGTGCAACGCCTTCAGGAATGTGGTCTGCAGCTGAGGCAGGAACTGTTTCAGCATCACGCCCACCTGGTTACAAGAGAATATGTTAATATAATATTTATATAAAATAAGGCCTCTCAGTGATTCCTTACCGTATGTAAATGTTGTACACCATGCACTATCCTTACATACTCTGATAAGTGAACACATTTTTGTTGAACTACAGCGACAGGATGAGGCAAGTATTCAAAACCTTATGCATCAGCATGAGCGATGCAACGATGCAACACGTCCAATGTTGGACATAGGCCTCCCTAAAAGATCTCCACGTCGATCGACATAGAATGTTATCCACAAGACACACCAAATGTAAACATAAAGCCAGATGTCAGTTAGAGATAGATGGACAGCGATGAATTTACCTAGTATGCTGTTGATCCAGTGTGAATAGTAATTGACAGATTGGGTAACATGTTACCTTAGAAAGAAGCTCTGCGAGGGTTTCTAGGACGGCCGCCTTGACGGCCGCATTGAAACGGTCGCCCAGAATGCGGATGAGCGGGCCGGTGACGTGCACCACAGAAGGCTGTAGCGCAGCCGCAGACGTTAGGCGAATCACTTCGCCCAACATCAGCGCGGCGTTCTCTTTGTCTTCCGGCAAGCCATTCAGGATCGACTCGCGAAACAGCGGCAAGATTGGCGCGATGCCCTGACACGCACAACACAGATAAAATATTAAGCATCACTTACTTTCCACATTTGATATCCTCTCTATCACTACGAATATATCGTCGCACAGGATATGTGAACTTATATATTATTAAAGACTTGTGGAGACGTAATTACCAGGAAGAAATATAAAACAAGAAGCCTTTCCTGTGGCGGTTTTCACTTACATCCGTATTTTTAATCTTATGTGAAACAACAAAAGTCGACGTTCGCTTGTGCTACCTTAGGCAGACAGAAGCCAGGCAGCAAATCACCCTTGAGGTCCGCAGCCGCGTAACGCACTGCCTGCCGCACGTCGCTCACGTGTTGTATTTGTCGCTCCGCGTCCAGTGTACGGGTCAGCGCGGACAGTGCCTCCCACGCCATCTGCACGGGCGACATCATTTTACTTGCAATAATAATAAATCTAAATATAATAATAGACAAAAAAAATATTTTTTATCTATTATTATTTGTGATAATAATGTTATACACAGCTCACGACAGTTATGTAGACTTGTTTAGCGATCACAACATAGCGTGATTGATCTGGGAATCGTGTAGTTAACTAACACGTCCTTAAAATATTTTTATTATACAATTTTTCATCAGCAGTTTTTTAAACCATCTTTATTTAACCTTTGTCCACGAAATATTAACGTAAGAGATTTGAGCACGATGTAGAGCAAAGAGAGAGAACAGTGGTGTGCCCACTTGTAACACATCCCGTTCGATGTCCGCAAATAGCAGTAGTAGGCCCCGCAGCAGCTGCGGCACGTGCGGCGCGAGCTCGGCGCGTGAATGCGACACGAACGCGCATAAAAGCGCGGCCGCTGCACGCCTTCGCCCGCCGCTCTCCGCACCGGCTGCACCGGCACCCGCACCGGCACCGGCACCGGCACCAGCACCCGCACCCGCCCTGACCGTCTCCAACAGAGTGTCGATGATGCTACGTAAAATATCACAAACAATATATATCATTACAATCATAAGCCCACAATAATAGCCTCTTATTCGAAATGATTCTTATCGTCATTGAATAAAATGTAATAAATCTTCAACATTTAAAAATAAGATTTTGATCATGCATAACAAATTGAAAAACAATTGTACTTAATTAAAGTGGATTAAGATTAATTAAAAAATGTGAGATGTGAAATGAAGATCTCAGCCAACCTTGAAACTCAGAAGAGGCACCCGCAAGAAGAAATTAATGATTTTAATTTATTTATTTTTGTCCGAGTATATATATATATATATATATATATATATATCCAAAGATTTATTGACTCATCATGAGTGCTCCGAAACTATTACACGTAAAGATTCAAAAGTTTAAAAAAGAGTTGCGGAGGTGTAAAGGCCACCAAACCAGGCAGGTTGTAGCTACTTGTATATACGTGTATATATATACCTTATTGTTTGCTCTAATGATCGCAAATACCTATATTAAAACTAAAGGGCGTTATGTTAGCAAAGGTGATTGTGGTATTTTGTACACGGTGTATACGCGTATATGTCAAACACACCAGCGCACGCCGACGTCGTCAACGACCGGCAGCAGTGCGTCGCGGCAGTGTTCCAGCTCGCGCGCCTCGTGCGGCGTGTGGCGCGCGGCTAACAGCGCTGAAAGCAGCGCGGGGAGAACACGAGGCAAGTAGCGCGACAGCGAGCTTCCAGCCGCCGCCGCGAGCGCGGACAGTGCGCGCGTATCCGCAGCGCCGCCGGCACCGCCCGCACTACCAGCGCCGCCAGCACCGCCAGCACCGCCCGCACCGCCGCCAGTCAACACCGGGATCAAGTAGGGCAGCACCGCGCGTGACTTGATCGCCATTATCTAAGTTATATCAGTATAATTAATGAGGAGACATTCACAAGTCATTACAATATACTCACAAAACATGTAACAAAGGTTACTATTATATACATATGCTATCGTAATGTAATGAGCACTTTCCTGTCTGTCAAATTATTTAGTGTTATTGTATCGTAAGTAAACAAACCTTTTAAATGTGTAAATCTCTTCTACTATTACTGCTTATAGTACGAGTTTCTTATCTATAGTACTGTATTTACGCTGCGCACAAACCTGCTTGAGCCCGTCGAGGGCTGCGTCTGCGCGTTGCTGATCCACGTCGTGCAGCTGCGCCAGCATTGGCGGCAGGATGTCGTCCAGCGCCTTGTTTCCTATGGTCGCGTGCAGCGAGTCGAACGTGCGCGCCGCAGCCACCCGCACCTCCGCCAGCGGGTCGCACAGCGCCGTGCGCACTGTCGGCACCTACACGCCCGCGCAAACACAGCTGTTAACTTGCGGTGCGATGACAAAATGATTTCCCACATTTTTCCATACCATAAGTTATTGCACATATAATTAATTTTTCAGTTCATGTAAAACACCTGTTTATAACAATGAGGAACTTATGAAGATATTGCACATCGCGCTCAGTGAATATATCATGTCTTACAATCTAGAACCCTACACTACTACCAAGAGCCATAGTATAGCATAAAGCATCTCCAGTAACGAGAAGCCTCCCACTAGCATACTCGTCAATTAGTCTTCACCTTTTAAAACATCTTAATCATATTAAAGCACTGACTAGTCCATCTGCGAAGCTGAGTACAGCATCCCTGGAAGTAGAGGAGAGGATCTCCCCGAGACCGATGCACACGCCCTGGCGCTGGTCCGCGCGCTCGGAGCGCAGCCCGCGTTCCAAAATCGGCACTATCTCGGGCAGCACGCGCTCGCCGAGCTGCGGGCAACAACCACCATTTACAACACTTACACTCAAAGTAACTGTAGTATTGTGCGTTGCAGTTGTGAAAACGTAAAAAGATTATTTCGAAAAAGTCTCTTTTCTATAAAACTAAATAAGAATAAAGACCGTTCAGGTATTTAGAAAGAAGGTGATTCCAAAACCGCTCGCATAGGCAAGCACAAGCAAGCAACGCACAAAACTTATTGTTTATAAATAAACGTCGGGAATCGCGCTTAAACACATATTTACTTGTGAAAACATAAAACATACTCCAAAACAATACCTTTCTGACGAGATCTCCAAGAGTGCGCGCAGCGACCTGTCGCTTGTCATAACTGGTGGAGGCCAAACAGCCCAGCAGCAGTCCGAACAGTGTCGGCAGGATTTCGCGCAACGTCTTCGGCGTGTTTGTCACGACCACCTGCGCAGGTAAGTGAGAATATTTTGGAGTACCTAACGAAAGATATTTTATTAAATACAAAATATTCACTTTCAACTAAGGCTACAAAACAAATTGTTGCAGCTGAACAGGTTTAAATAAGGAATCTTAACAATTGGTGATGGTTTTGCGATCGTGCGTATGCTCATCATACCTTCCAGACGTGCAGAGCAGCTTGGCGCACCATGAGAGCGACGTCACTCCGGCCCATGTAAAGGCCGGCCAGCACGCGGTTCCTGCGCTCGACGCCCAGCGCTTTCATGATAGCCTTATGCGAATGCTCCGTGCCGAAGTTATCGTCCTCAGAGGCGGTCTCAGTGCTCATCTTGCCGGAAACTCCAGAAATGCGGTACAGCAGGTCCCCGAGCAGCTGCACGGAGCTGTAGCGAATCCGCCAGTTGTCGTCGAAGAGGCCGCGCTCGAGCTCCGGCAGCAGCAAGGTGATAGCGGACTCCGCGTACAGGTTAACGATGCGCTGGCCGGCCTTGAGCGCCGTCTCTCGTACGTACTCGTTCTCGTCGGCGAGCGCCTTGAGGATCGGATTGATGATCTGCCCGATGTATGGCGTGAACTCGTCGGTGAACGCGCCGGGCATGTAGATGAACATCATTATGTAACCGTCCTTCACATGCGGCGCGATGTCCGTGCGCTCCGCGGTTGCTATTATGTCTGTTAGAGTGAAAGGTTACATGTCATTTATTTTTATACAGTTAAGCGACGAGACGAGCGGGACGTTTACCTCACGGCATATGATACGTGCCTAAAACAACTTGGCGCTGGTTAGGATGGATATATTGCACCGCATTGCGGTCATTGCTTAAGACAAGTTATTAAGTCTCGTTACCCTAATAATTATACTGGCTACAGCGCCCTTCAAACCGGAACACAGTAATGTTTAGACACTATTTGGCGGCCGAAAGAGACGTTGCAGTGGTACCTACCTAGACGATCCCCGGCAACAGAGATCTACCACCAATAATTGTGAGTAGAGAGAGAGAAACCCACATATAGTTGTACGACACAAACAAGTTTTGGTATTAAACTCTTTTTTATTATAAGTTTTCCCAAGTTACCCCCTTAACTGGTACCTGTTTTATCGATGGCAGAGCCTATTACCAGATCCTCTGTTGATTTGCTCCCTTAACCCCCATGGACTGTTTTCAATGTTTAGTTTAAAGTAATGTGACATTTATGTTTGTCGTTGGCTTTACAACACTTGTGGGTGGGGTGAAACCTCTTCACTAGCACTTAAAAGATCGAAATAGTATAACAAGCTAAGCGCCGACACCTGGCATAATCTTGTGTAGCTTATGCACGCCAAGTCCGGCGACGACCTCAGATAGTCCCTGGGCGGCGCCCGAGCGGTCTACACTACTGCTCTCCGAGGTCAGCGTATGCATCAGCCAGGGTAGCAGCTCCTCGAAGCTGCTTTCGCCCATGCCCTTAACCATGGCGCCCAAAGCACGAGCAGACACCGATCGCACCTGTAAAAAAACTTTGTCAATTTTTGTCCTAACTGAAATTATATAATTACGACATGAACAATCCCATCAACTATACAAATAACTTTTTCAGCTAGTACGTAAACGTATTTTTGTTTTAATTACTTATCAAGTTTACAAAATGTTTACATAAAAAATAACGTAGTACTAAAATACTACAAATATTTGTAAACAGTGATACGTTCAGTGATTGACGTCAATAGCTGACGCGGAGCGCACGTAGTACCTGTAAACAATATGGTCCACCACAGGAAACAAGGGTTGTAGTGAGTGTAATGGTCTTGGATTTGGAGAAAATACAAATTTATTAAATAGACGTGGCTGCTTGCAGCTGGGCCTGGTGAAAAGGCTTCAAGTCGAACAAAGGAAAGGGTTCCGTGCGTGATCAAATAAAAAATGAGGAGATCCGCAGGAGTACTAAGGTCACCGACAAAAAATAGGTAGCCTCAAGTGGCAATTGGGCAGCACACATCGCTCGAAGGAATGACAGCCAATGGGGCATTAAGGTCCTCGAATGGCGACCGCGCACCGGAAGACGTAGTGTTAGCAAGCCCTCCACCAGGAGATCCGACGATCTGGTGAAGGTTGCGGGAAGCAGCTGGTTGCGGGCAGCGCAGGATCGATCGATGTTAACATCAATCGATCCTGCGCTGCAGAAGAAGACATCTATCGGCTTATAATTGTGATGTCGAATTTAGTTTAGATTGAATGTTCTAATGGGTTAATATAGATTAGACTGCCGTCCTCCCGAACAGGTTCCGGCCTTGTCATGGTGGTGGAGCTCAGTAGCCGTAGTTTCATCACCCCCAGTGAAGTTAAGAAGAACCTACCCAACCGGTCTGAGGTGGTCACTCCAAATGAGCGACGTGAGCTCACCTCGGATGCGTGTCGGTGGGCTGCGGAGTGGTGGAGGGAGGCGAGTTTCGGTATTGCCGTTCGCCGCTGTACCTACCATCCGCGACTAAGTAGTGCCGCATCGTTGATGCAGCAGCGGTGGGGGAGCGGGTAAAAAGTAGTGTCGGTATTGAATTTTCCTTTTTTTTATCCTCCGCTGCGGTGACGGAGCCTAAAACCAGATGCGCTGCAGGGAATTGGCAGTTTTTTCTGTTGGCTCTCATGGCTTCTGGGCGACGGGTTCAGAGGATCCGTTATCTATACGACGATAAGAGGCCGGGACGAAAGCGTACTGTATGTTTAAGCGCGCCCTTACAGAGGTGGAGAGGGAGGTAAGTCTCTCCCCCGACATGGAGTAGAGCGGTGTGCGAAAGCGTTCCCGTGCCCTGACATAAAGCGACAACGGTGGAACATCGTAGTGGTTTTATTCGACGCAGGTCCGACAGAATGTGTCTTGGCTCCTGCGAAGGCAAGTCCCACCACGTAAATGACGCATATGGCATCGCAGGCTTTACTGATGTTTTATATAAGCTGCAACGGTGGGTTCTGATGACTTAGTCCAATAGAGATAGTTACCTCTGGCACGGGGTCCAGCAGCGATCGCTTGAGGCCCGGTATGATGTTGGGTAGATAGGGCAAAAGGTCCTTCTGGTCGGTAAGTGAGTACATATTGCCGATGATCTGCGCGGCCATCTTGCGCGTCTCTGTGCTGCGGTCTAGGAACGCGCGTTGAACCACCGGCATAATGAGCGCGAGCGAAGGAGCATCGATGAAATGGACGAACTTTGTGTCGAGCAGCGTCTGCAGGCACGGCGACGTCATGTTGGACGGGTCCTGCAGCGCATGCAGTAGCTCTGGTACGATTGCTGCGGAAGAATGTACATTAGAGGAGCGCAGGAAAAAGGTTGAATACAAAACTTTGAGTTGACATAAGCTATTACAACAACCATTGAAATCTACAAATAGCACAATGGCTAACACTGGATTCAGAACGAATGGAAGACACATCTACACTCAGTCATATTTTTTCAATTAAAGGATCAATTTTCAAAAGAATCGCATCAGGATGGTGGACATGCTTGTAGACACTTTCAATCTCCTTTTTGAAATACAAACGTTGTTTTATCTCTATTTTTAATAGCCCGAAAGTAAGGGACAGGATATTCTAAACTCGACTAAAGATTGGTGAATGAAATGATAACTCACTACACCGAACATGGTCATGTAGCATTACATCATTCAGAGTATGAGGGTTTATTACTGTTCACGTAAATTCACATATGTAATTATTTAATGTTACAGGCATTATTATTATTTTTGTGAAGGGTTTTTTCTCTCAGCTTTGGGGCTGGTAATAACTGCATTCACGGGCCCAAGCCAAGTAAATGCAGTGTGAAGTGTGTTAGTCTACTCATCCTCTACTTGCATGAACTCTCTTACGATTCTACAAGTATTTGAAATTACAGCCTTTTGTAGGGTTATGTATTGGGATTCTTGTAGGTCTATTAACTTGAGGCTGTGGAGAAGATGATGCGGTATAACACCTGTTGTGGATAACACTATGGGAACGACATATACTATATCTTGTCTCCAGATTCTAGCTACTTCGTCCTTCAGTTCTACATATTTACTCATCTTTTCAGCAAATGTCTTTTGTATGTTGTGTGTGTTGGGGACTGCAATGTCAATCAAGTACGTGATCTTATTTATCTTATCTTGTAGGGTTATATCGGGTCTGTTGCAATGAATCGTTCGTGTCCTATCGGTGAGTGCAGCGCGGTCGTAGAAGAGTTTGTGCGCTGCATTTTCCAGAACGGCATCCGGTGTGTAGTTGTAGTAAGGAACGTTTGTATTCTGAACGAGTTTATGTTTTACTGCTAGTTTTTGGTGAATGATGTTTGCAACCTGGTTATGTTTGTGAGTGTAATCGGTTTGTGCAAGTGTTGTGCAAGCTCCTGTGATGTGCTGAATGGTTTCTGATTGTGTGTGACATTTACGGCATTTATCGTTAGTGGCTGCAGGATCTTTAATTATATATTTTCTGTAGTTTTTAGTGTTGATTATTTGGTCTTGTATCGCGATTATAAATCCTTCTGTTTCTGGAAATAAATTACCTATTTTAAGCCACATATTTGACGCAAGAGTATTAATGTGAGATTGTTCCAGATCATGTGGGTGTCTACCATGGAGGACTTTCTTCTTCCAGTCTTCAATTTTCTTTTTCTGCGGGTCGTCGTTGTGAGAGTAGTTTGTGTCTTTTTGTTCATTTAAATTAAGTGGTGTGTAATTGATATCATTCATAACTACAGCTTTATGGATGTTACTCGTATGAGATTTTGTGTAAAAAAATGTTTTCAGGTTATTGATTTGTTTTCGCCAAAGGTGTTGGATATCTATTAGCTCCTTCCTCCATTTTGTCTTTTTATAGTAAGTCTTTCTATTGCAGATTTAGGGTGTAAGTTGTTATGTTTTGTAAGTGTGGTGCGCGTCAATCGTTCTAATCGTTCCATGTCCGTTTTTGTCCATTTTGCAACACCGAAGGAGTACCTTAATACAGGGATGGCATAGGTACTACAAGCTTTAATGAGGTGTTTACCGGAAAGTTGAGACTTACATATGGCATTAAGCCTTCTCTTGTATTGGGTGGTGAGTGTATTTTTTATTTTAACATGGTCAAGACCTTTGAGTTGCGTGTACCCCAAATATTTACACAGATCCGTGGGCTCCATTGCCATAATTGTGTCTGTGTTGTTGATACTACAGTTGCCTGGTCGAATCTGGCCTCGGACCATGTGTTTATCTAATCCAAATTGCATGTTAATATCTTTACTAAATTCTGCTGTAGCTTCTATTAGTTTCCTCATATCTTTTTCAGTTTGTGCATATAGTTTTAAATCGTCCATGTATATTAAATGTCAGATAATAGTATTTTCGGCATTATTTTTGAAGCAAAATCCGATCCCATTACGTTGCAGTAAGCGGGAGAGAAGATTCAATGCAAGACAAAACCACAAGGGACTCAAGGAATCACCTTGATAAATACCTCTCCTAATAGATATCTCTCGTGTTATAATATTGTTCGGAGTATCATGTATCTGAAGAGTCGTTCTCCAATGATTCATCATGTTGCTTAAAAAGATTATCATGTTTGTGTTTATTTTATAGATTTTTAATATTTGTATGAACCAAGAATGTGGAATATTATGAAACGCTTTTCTGTAATCAATATAAGTGCAATGAAGATTTCTATTTTTTGTCGCGGTATATTTGCGAATGGTTGAGTCGATAACCTTTTAATAAAAATAATTCTTTGCATCCCCTGTGGCCTCGTCTGCAGCCTTTCTGCTCTTCCGCTAATATTTTATGGTGTTCGATGTGTGAATTGATTTTTGTCGTGATTGCCGATGTTAATATTTTATATATAGTGGGCAGGCATGTGATTGGTCTATATTGGGAAGGGTGTGTTGGGTTTTTAGTTTTAGGGAGCATGTAAGTAATTCCGGTTGTTATAAATTTGGGTGCAGTCTGTTTGCCTAGAATAATTTCTGATTAATTTTTTGCGAGTGATTTGTGTAATGAAGTTAATTTTTTATACCAAAAATTATGTATTTTATCTACTCCTGGTGATTTCCAGTTATGTAGCCTAGATGTAATATTTGAGATATCAGACTCTGTTATTGCAATAAATTCCATTTCCTCTATGTTTTTCCATTCGTTTTCTTCTTCCGTAATCCAAAATGCGTTGTGGTTGTGTTGTATGTGTTCTTCCCAAGTGCTGGACCAAAATGTTTCTATTTGTCCTTTTGTGGGTGTTTCTGATTCGTGTTTGTGTTATTTATATGTCGCAAATTTATTTGTGGATTTTGTACGTTTCTATAAATTAATTTTTCGTTTGTGCTAAAGATGGCATTATCTTTTTTGCGATGTTGTGTTTTATTATATCTCCCGAGTCTATGTACTTTAAGTGCTAATTTCTGTTTTAACGTGTCTAGAAACTCCTCAGGTGTTCTGTTGCTTTTTTCATGTCTCGTGTGAACTAAATTGCTCTGGAATATAGACTCAACTCTCTTAACTACCTTATTTGATCTATTGTTATTAATGTACTGTGTAAGTCTACCGCAATCTGCTCTCAATCTCTCTATATCTTTTTCCAGCCTTTGTTGCCATGGTGGTTTGATATTTCGTCTTGATTTCGTGTTCCTAGTGAGTTCTGTGGTTTAAAGTTCAGTTCTTCGGATATAACTACAGCTGTGCAATATATAAGTGTGTGTATGTCTATTAGTTGCATGTTGTCAGACGTAAACTGTTTTAGGATATCGTCATTAAATAAGTTAATATAACGGAATAACTTAGGACTGTATTTGAGTTTAGGTTGTTCTGATCGCGCTGCTGGGTCCGTTCCAGAGTATTGTATTAGTGTTGTCCGAAATCTGTTGGTTATTTCTGTGATATTTTCATTTGTTATTATATTTTGCTCAGCAATGGTTGGGGTTCCAGTATCATTCTCCAGCAATAGATTAATTGACTCGGTTTGTGTGGACGTATGTGTTCTTTGTGTACATGTTTGATTGTATGATTGTGGTTGAATATTTGTTTCCAGTTGATCATTTGCTTGTGATTGTATTTGTCTGTCTACGTTTATGTTCCGTGATGTGTTAATAATATTGGTGTTATTTTCTTCTTCTTGTAGGTATATTCTGGTTTCTTCCTTTAATTTTTCTATTATTTCTTTTGTCAATAGTTTATTTCTTACAATTATTCTCCTCTGATCTGAAATTCTTTGTTCTGAGACTGATATGTCCGGATATTGCTGTGTAAAAAGTTCATGCAATTGCTTTCTGTAAATGGTCATGTCTGTCTCTAATTTAGTAATTCGGAAGTAAGTTCGCATGATAAATATATTAACATCTTTGCTCCATCTCATGCGAACTCTTGGTTTACCAGCCTTGGTGGACGAAGGTAAGAAGGTATTTATCCCCCGCGCAACATTCAAGGCTGGAATGGGTGGACTAGTATCTAAAATTAAACAAGGAGGTGGCGATGATATGGGTGATGGATTGTTTACATCGTCACTGGAGTCGGCTGTAATATCTTTGTCGGTGGGAGCCCGCCTGCTCAACTCCTCAGCGCTGACGATTCGCATGCTGGAACACCCAGCATCAGCTCCAGGTGTGCCCCGGCGATCACCCCCGGGTAGCGGCCCTATACGTTTACTCTTTGAACGGGTCTCCATGTTTTATGGGTATCCAGAGCCAAGTTAGCCACGCCAGTAATTTCTCATTCGTGTGTCCGCCCCCCACGTGATTAGGTGGTCAATCAGGACGTGTGGTTGTTTAGGGGGCTTATTATTATTATTATTATATTGGAAGCAAATAATTAGATAATTTCAGTTAATTCAGGAAGTTACACAGACTACACTGTTGGTAGCCCATTTCAGAATACTTAAATCAGTTCCCTCCACCATTAACCAACGTGCTCATCTGAATAAATTCAATAGTTAGATTTGTCCACAATTACTATACTAGTTATCATTGATTCGAAGAATATGTGTAATGTTAGCACTGTGTATTGGTATACCTTGTATCTCCGGATTGCGTATGACTGAGCCGATGACTTTGAGCGCATCCGCACTAGCTTCCTGCACGCGCATGTGCGAGTCGCTCAGCACCTCGATCAATTTCGGCACGATGGAAGGCAGGCACGAAGACAATTGCTTGGGCGCGCAGTAAGCCATCGCACCCAAAAGCTCGATTGAGCCTTTGGAGTATTACTTACATGTTATTAATAAGAACAGATTAAACTATTTTTTTGAAGTTAACATTCACTGGACATAATGGACCTGGCTAACCAAGTACAATGGTTAACCAGGTCCATTATATTCCAATTAATGCATTTTCATAATACCTCATTGCCTCGGTCTCCTTAAAGTAACAGATAATGCATTATTGCCCAAGTCAGTCAGCGTCAGGCAAGTCATTCCGATTTTAGTCGAGATTATGGATGACTAATAGTTCAGCAGCATGATGGATTTGACCTTGATTCTCTCCTTGTAGAAGAATGTCCAAGAAGAAACTCAAAGCTTTAAAAGATATAAAGAGTGACTCATCATCACTTGTGTCTTTACATCCTTATTTTTTCAACAAAAGAAGTGAGTATGCATATCACTCAAATTATTGTTGCCTATTGCATGACACCACTGGTTATTAGTACACAGGAAACCAGTGTAACTGAAGGTTATGTAGTTTATATATAACACTGACCGGCCTTGGTGCGCCAGTTGTCGTCTTGCAACGCCTGCAGCAACGAAGGCAGCACCAGCTTAACGCCGTGCGCGCTTAACTTGCTCATTATGAGCTTGGCAGTGTCGTCGGCTGCCGCGCGCACGTACTGCGAGCTATCGCCAAAGCATAGCAGCAGGTGCGGCAGCACATGCACTATGTATGGCTCGAACAGCCGCCCCAGCTTGAGGCAGAGCATCTCGAAACCGAACAGGGCACCTGGGGGAGAACATTTCTTTGTAGTTAAATGTTACGTAAAAACCACCACCGTATTAAGTAAGGGCGGCACGATGCTAGTCTTCTGTTTTCGATAAATATTATGAAGAGTTTTATGATCTAAGTGGAACACCAAAGGCAAGCTGTTTATTAATTAGATCTTATACATTCAAATGTGTTATCAAATAGCAGATGCTAAAATGTTAGTACAGTGAACTGAATACTACAACATTGCTATTGATAATGTGAGGCGCTAACCAGCAGGAGACAGACGCACATAATGTAGTTATAAACACAGAACTAGTAGTACAATTTCGTATCCTAATAATTTACCTTCGCGGTACTTGTAATTCTTCTTCTCCTGTATAGCTTCGGTGAGTTTGCCCATCACGTCAAGCTGCTTCAGCGATAGTATCCCGAGCCCCTTGATAACGCCGGCGATTCCGTACGCGGCGCCCTGGATCCAACGATAGAGAAAGGGAGACACTTTAAAAGGAATGTACGATGATTTGTGTTAGTAACTAGAACATGACACCATGTTGATTGCAGGAGCTAAACTAAATCATATTAGTGCACTACCGACCTTTCTATCGCCATACTTCTCAGCGGTCAGCAGCTGCTTCATCAGCTTATTCATGATGGCTGGGATCTCATCCTCCAGCGCCGGCGAAGTCACCAGGTGCGGCAGACAGTTGCTAACGGCTTCTTGCACCTACATTGCAAATAATTTTTTATTATTTATGTGTTAGTTTTATTTGTCAGTTACTGTCACTGCTGACTGGTGGTAAGATCATGTGTAACCGGAGTTAAGAGGGTACAACACCACAAAATCTCATGCATATTGTATGTATCCTTTTGTGAACAAGTGCCTAATTTTTAGAAAATTCACAAAAACTTATCAAATTGTTTCAGAACTGTTAATAGTATAGATGTAACGAGACTGAATATTTTGTGTCTGCCATTGAATGTCACAATGTGTAATGGTAATGCTGCACTGTGATGTTATATTATATCATAGAAGTATCACCAGCAGTAGAACTTCTTGCTAGTCTCTTTGCTTAGTTTAATAGAAAGTAAACAATATTACTAAATTGCTTTTTCTCTTTTACATTACTTAACAAAATGTATTATAAATTCTGGATACAAGGTTTTGAGTACTAGGCACACATTAATAAAACTTTTAAATTCAATAAATTCTTATTTTAATAGATTATTTAATTAGATTTCTTAAACAGCATCCCAACCTAGAACCGTAAAACAATATGGTTTTCCTTCCTGACAGTACCCTGTGAGAGGCTTAAATGACCTTTCGCAAGAGACATCCCTCTACAAGTAAATTTTATTGATCCGCTTAAGTATACCTGCTGACTGGGCGTTGAGAGTGCAGCAACGAGTCGGAGCGTGATAGGCCGAATGCGCGCATCATGCGGCTCCAGATGGCGTGCCAGCGAGCCCACCAACAGTACTACGCCCTGCCGCACGGCGTCGTACCCGCCAGACTTAGGCGCCGTGTCCAGGAAATTCTCGAACACCGGCAGCTGACTGCTGAGGGTCTCCTGCTCGAAACACGTTACCTTATATTAACATGCTCGAAAAAATTTCATAGAAAGTACGTTAAACTATATTTTAATAAAATTTAAAAAGTTTAAATGCCAACTTAAAAAGGATGTTATAAATTTGATGAGAATATTTTAACATAATTTCTATGCTATTATGCTTTTAACATTAAAACTATTGAAACGAATTGAAAGTGAATAAAACTAAAACAAATATGTTTTGATCGTTTACCTTGCCGTGGAGGTCTACGACCGCCATTGCCGCGGCAAGCATGTCCTCGCGTACCGTCTCGTTGCGATCGGCGAGCCCGCAGCGCACGAAGAACGCGATCGCGGCGGGCACGTCCGCCGCGGCCAGCCGGGGCGCGAGCGCGCGCAACCCCAGCGCACCCCCGCGCCTCGCGCCCCACTCATCAACGGCCGCCTCGCGCTCGTGCCCGAACTGATCCAGCTTCGCGGGGATCATCTACAAAAGGAACTTGATTTAAATCGCTATAAGACTTATTTTTTACCTTTTTTGTATTATATAGGATGTCTAATAACTAATGTTGATGCAGTGAAAGTGTATCTTACGGGTAGTTTTTCAACGTAAAGGCGGTGCAACAGTTGCAGCACCCTGTTTGGTGCGCAGTCTGCGCTAGTTGCGCGCGCAACAAGCGCCGCGAGAGCATCAGCGGCGGCGCGCTGCAGCGGCTCTGCAGGATGTTGCAGCTCATTCACCAGCTTACACACCAATTCGCCCTCCGCACCCTTCACCCACTCCTCAGCGCGCGCCAGTCGGTCCCACAACTCTATAGCCAATTTCCTGCATCGAAATTCAAAAGTTTAAGCTAAAAACGAAAAGCGAAAACCGAGTTAGTGCTGGTTGGTCTGGCATAAACCTTTGTCGCTTCTGCGTGCTCCCAGTGTAAGATTGCTCCATGACAATGATCTAAATTGAGTATATTAATCTGTAATTAATTAAAAGAACGATTCTGATATCAACACGGGCTACATTCAGAGTGTACATAAATGTTTACAACTGATGGAAAATGGTGATATAAAGACAGACAGACGGACAGAACACAGTTCAGTCGTGACATGTAGAGCAGCTAATGGCCTGCGTTACATATGCTCCAATAACATCAACTTCTCTTTTGTAATAAATATTCATATACACCAGTCGATTTGTAATTAACACAACAGTTACCTATTGCCTTCTGAAATATCGAAGGTAGCGACGTATAGGCGCTTAGTGATGGCTAAACCTTGGTCTAGGTCATCTAGCAGCGGCGGCAGGCACTCCGCTACGTGTAGGAGAGCGCGCAGCGCTGCTTCGCGGACCACCTGTATCCACAAAATAGGTATATATGGTGATAAATATTGATTATTAAACTAAATCAAAGGCTTATTTATTATTTTGGGGAAGAATGTTAGTAACAGGACTATAACAACAAATTTTGGCAACTCGAACTTGGTCTTAACACTTTTTGTAAGGAAAGGCCTTGAGTCCTGACAGGGAAAATATAAAGCGGGTTTTTCATATTGTATAATAGTTGAATCATAGAAAAGAAAGGAAGAAAAATAAATTACTTGAGAGTAGTCTTTGAGTATTATTGAGTACAGCTGAAAGTTTAACGTAAAGAGCACGTGTGATGTATAAACTTCATATGCGGTAATATTTATACAGTGCATGGATATACCAACATCGAGAGGATTTTGGAGACCTGCGAGCAGGCAGGTCGCATCCTCGTGAGAGAGCTCACCACACGCCGCACACTGCGCCGTCTCCAGAAGTGCAATCGTGCAGGCCGTCTGCACGCGCCCGTTGGTGCTACCTGCACATGCACACGATGTAACACTATCACACTAATGCACATGGGAAGTACACTAAAATTAGAGCAAATAATATGTACGTAATGGTATCTCAATTGCAAACATTAACCTTCTAAAAGATTGAAATAAGTTATTTTTAGAAGGAATCCTCAATCCTGTTTAGTCTAGAAAGTCAATAAGCTGGTTTCGATAACAAAGGGGAAAAATGCAATTCAGGTAATAATAATTATTTCCCAGTTTTATCTTGGTGAGATAAAAACAAAAAACAATTTCATGAATAAAATCAATTAACCTAATAGAGATAAAGCTGCGGCTACATGTAGACTGTGAATGTGAGTTTTGTTAATAATAACTGTACTATGTGTGCTACTCACTAATGAGGTCTATGAGCAGACGGAATATGCTGTCTATTGGGAAGAGCGCGGGGCGCAACATATCCCGCGGGTCGAGCGGGTCGCCGCGCTGGCCGGCGTGCCGCGCAATCACCGCGAGTCCATGGACCATCGCGGTCTCGTCTGACAACGCCGCACTGGACAGGCCTGACCACAGTTTAAAAGCATCTCTTAATACGTAAAGTTAAAGTACGAGAGGCTTTTGTGTTTTAGAGAAGGCAATAACATAAATCTGACCTTGCTTAAGAAGAGGAAATACGTAGCAAAAGCCAGGTGCAGTGAGGAGGCTAGTCTTGGCGGAGAGCTCTCCGTCTACGCCAAGCTTAGGCTCGGTAGTAGCGGCGTGCAGAAGGTTGATGGTGCGCACGGCGGCTTTGTTTAAATCCTCCTCTTCCCAGTTAGGGTCCAGGTCACATTGCGGCTTGTGTAGTCTGGACAACAGATAGTGAGTAATACTTGTTTAAAATTTATTATTAAGTTCCCAATACCGATAGAAACAAAATGTAACTATTCCATGCAAAATTATAAAATCTTTAGTACACGAAAACACAAAAGGAAGCTCACTGGTAATAATCGGGCCCCCCTAGGTAGGTACCACCGCAATCATTATTTCTGCCGCTAAACTGTGGTATGCATATATTGCAGCGTTACGATTTGAAGGGCGCTTTGACTTGTGATATCACCTGAGCAATGCGACTCAACAACATGTCTCAGGGAACAGACGTAATATGGTGTAGTGTATATCATCCTACTTAGTGCCACATTGTTATGGGCGGGTGTATTACTTACAATCAGGTGATGTCCCGTTCAGCTCGTTGCGTCGCTTAAATTAATAATTAAAAAATGTAAACTTTAGTTTCGGCTAATTATTAACAATGTTAAAACTATTGTATTGTGTAGTCCACCAAACCCGCGCACACCTGAGCGTGACGTGCGCGACGTTGTCGCCGAGGGTTGGGTGCCGCGGCAGAAGTGCGCTCCGCAGGTTTAGGTACAGGCCGGCGAGACGGGGTGCTGCGAGCGGACTGCGCAGTGCGCCCAGCACCGCGCCCACCACGTGCCGCGCGCGCTGGCACACCGCCTCGCTAGAGCCCGCTTGCACCGCCCGCAACAGCTGCTCCGCAAGCACCACTCGTTCGTTCAGCTGCACGAACATGTAACAAGTTAGTATGTGTGTGCAAGTGCACTGTAGAAGTGTGATACTGTTGTTACAAGAAAGACTGCACTCACTGCACTGAGCCGCTGCCGGATGGCCGTCTCCTTTGCGAGCTGCACCTTAATCGCTTCTTTTTGCTTGGCGGACAGCTGCACCTGCGTATACGTAATGCATTAAACAGGTATTGAGAAGAATTGCATTATACAAGTAGAAAACTGCGCGTATATTTTTTTGGTGTATTCAATTGCTACCTGTTTGATCTTCCCTTCCTTGCGCCGCTTCTCTTCCAGCTCTCTCCGCAGCTGTAGCTCTTCCAGCTGCTCTTTATAGCTGTACGCTTTGCTCTCCCGTTTTAAGTTCATCTCCTTGTTATCTTCATTTCTGTGGAGGAAATTATACACATTTACATAATTATCTCTTTTGCGCCTAAACTTAAATAATAATAATAATCGGGACTGAAATTCAACTGGTTTGTAACCTTTGTGGTTTTAGCTGCTATAAAGTATTGTATGAGCGATGTGGTGAGGTTATAGCAACATCCAACTGGAAAACTGGAATTAAGTTTTTTATTTCGTGAAGCGACGAGACGAGACGGACCTTCCTGATATCATGGTAAGTAATATGCCTTTTCATAACAGCGTGATGCCAACTGGGCTGACATACACAGTTTAAGATGTTTTTTTTATGGATATGTTAAGAATAGGTAAGTGTAATTCTCCTTTAGAGGTTTGTTTATGTTAGAGATGTAGAGCTGTACATCCATCTACTGACCCCGGAACCGCGCTTTTGTCGTACAGTTCCCCCTCCGGCGTGAGGAACACGAAGTACTCATCGCGCGTGACACGCAGCAATTCCGGTACGAGCAGGGCATCGAGAGCCGCGCGCACCGCCGCGCCGGCCACCGCTTCTTCGTTCGCAGCCACCAGGCTCGACACTACATTTGACACGGTCTGCAACACAATGTACTTTCGTTTTCTACTGCAATGCAGGGGTATTAAAAACATTACAAGGTTTAATGGAACTGTGGCTAGTAAAATTATGTGGGCATTGCAAAATCATCATGTTGTGACTGAGGAAATTACGGGGGCATCGTAACTTATGTGTCCAGGCTCAGAAGTGTTTGTGTGTACAAACCCAAAGTTTATAATAATTAACTAATTTCTTATATTTTATAAATAACCAATAGCTAAAAATAACTAAAACGGTGCAACCTACCTTGGAGGGTGTATAACCAATAATGTAAATATTCTTGAGGTTGCTGGCGTAGCGTCCCACCAAGTCGCGCGCATCGAGCTTCATGTACGCAAGGAGCTTGAACCAGGCGCGCTTGACTACCGCCGCGATAGGGTGGTGGCAACATGGCAACACATCTAACGCTAGCAGTTCACGATCTTCGGACGAGTATCCTGTTACAGAATTATTTACAGTGCTCATTAGACCATTTATTATTTTCATTAAACCTGATTGGGGAAAATAGAAACATAACCTAACTTTATATTAAACAGATAGCACAAAGAACTTGTAATACAAGGTATTTATCTTAAGTACCTTCAAATGAACACAGTGCTTGGACACAGTTCAATATCATCTTTCCAGTAACTTCTGGAGTCTTTTCTTCGGGCGGTGACTTCTCCTTGATATTAAAGATCTTTCCGTCCGCCAACACATCGTTTAATTTGAGTGCCAGATTCTTCGCCAACTGTGCCCGGTCTCCATCGGCGAGGAGCGACTTGACCTCTGCGATAGCGGCGTCGCGCACGGTCTTTGCGGTCGACAGCAACACCAGCACAAACGCCTTGTAAACAGGCGAGTTCCTATCGCTGGCAACATTTGGGTAGTTTTCCAATACTACTCTGCATAGCAACACCACCTGTATTAGGACTATAAAGAGGTAAATGTTATAGTGAAATTGAATATTGCAGCAGTAAAAACACAACACCAAGGGTGATAGAAGTCCTTAGGAAACATACATAAGTATGTAAGAGCACCAAGCAAATGACTTAATTATCCATTTATTAAAACTTCAGTATTGTTCTACGCCAACTAAAATTACTTATGTTGTCATTTGGAAGGCGACCCGTGACCGTTTCAATAAGGGTTCAGCGCACATTGTAATTATTATTAATATGTAGCTAAATGGTTCAGTGCTCAAGCACTAACCTGTAACATTAACATTAAATAATGTAACAAGTGATTCGGTCCCTTTGTGATATAACACACATAACTGGATACGAACACATTATTGATAACAGAGTCCCCATGAGAACTGGACGTAACCGTTTGCGTCTTGTGTTACTTAAACACAGAAGGTCCCATCTGGTCACAGACATACAATTTCACTTGATGTATAATATGATTGATCTATGCCTAAACTATTATATACAGATAGATGGTTTGGTGGCTGTATTACGTGTAACGAATTACCATCGTCCGTGGCGGCGGCAAGCACCCTATCGTGCAGCAGCACGTGTTTGTCGGGATGTACGAGCGAGGACCACGCGGACACGCGCGCCGGCAGCTCGCGCGCATTGTCTAGCAGCGTCAGCCCTAGCATTGCGCAGATGCCCTCGCTCACCACCAGGTGCTACAGAATAAAACTAATTGTAGAGAATTGTATATAACACGTTGATTTGACTATTTAGAAATCTCTAGATAGAATCAATTCTATTAGATAAGGAAAATATGAACGGTGGAGCGCGTAAGTAATCGTGACGTAAGTCAGATGTTATTGTATACCTCCTAAGACAATAACACTATTTTTTATCACAAACCAACAATTAATTTAAAAGGTTTACTGGTGGTAAGTCTCTGTTGTCAGAGACCATCTTGATAAATACCACCACATCACGGGATCTGAAGCACGGTACTCCTCTGGCCGATCGGAGGTAGTTGGAGGCCCAACTAGTAAGTCAGTTACTTGTGAAGTGCTGCACTGTCAATTGCGAAAAAACCCCGAGTCGCCTCATCGTGCTCGTTGGCGACCGGGCGAGAGGATCCGATGGCGATCTCTCGGCCAGGCCCGAACCACGCCATACGCAAAAGGAAGTACTGCAAACGCCGTCCTAACATGGATAAAGTCAGTGGACCAGGTTAATTACCAGTTATAGTGCCTGAAACTTGTGTTAGACCCACAAGTCAAGAGATATCTATTTGTGCCAAGATTAAAGAAGATGTCGAGAACAGAGCGAAGCGGAGAAGAAAAATAAATAAAGCTAACCTCACCATCATATGGGATAATGGCTAGGAAGACAAAGAGAGAGTACCTAAAACTCTTGCACCCGAGTTGTCTTTTGTGTCGACGACACGCCTTTATCGCCTCTCTTTAAAGACTGGAATAGTCCCGAAATCATGGACGGTTGAGAAGATTTAGTTCGTTGTTAAAAAAGGAAACCGTGCCGACCTAGCCAACTACAGACCTATATCAATCAATCATCTCCATTATTCTGCAAGACTATGGTGCGTATATTGAACAAACGGCTCATGACATATCTAGAGCATAACGATGTTCTCAGTGACCGACAGGACGGATTTCGCCGAAATCGGTTTATTGGTGCTCCTATTTTGTGCCATTCACGTATGAGCCGAGGCGTTGGAGAAGAATTGAGAAGCAATAGCTGTCTCCTTGGGAATGCTGACAGTTGTGGAGAAGTAGTTGGGCAATCGGCAGATCAGTCGAGATCAAATACAGATCCAAAGAGTGACAATGGTTGAGTAGTTGAATCGCAAATTGGAGGCAGTCTCCAAATGGGGAAAGACCAATATTAGTGATGGATATCTCGTGAAGTATTGATCAAATAATTTCCAATTTATTATTGTTCTCAATGTACATTTCACATAAAAAATTTTTTTTTCTTTTTGTGAAGGCGACAATACCGGCTTGGCGGCTGAATTTGTGAATGGTGTTTGTGGTGTCGATACTGTTAATCTCCTGTCCTGTGTCTATGTGCAGCAGAGGACGTCTATCGGTTCATGATGATGATGATGATGATGATGATGACTGTTAACAACAGGTAACTACGTGCAATTTTGGTTTTATCGCACTGGCAGGCCGGTCATCGAAAATGTCGATAAACACAGAAATAATTTTAGTTGACCAGCATGTTGTTAGTCGTAGCATCGCCCAAGAGCTAAAGATCAACCATATCGACCGAGAAATGTGTCAAATACGATAATAATATTGGGCGAAAATAATCGTGGTCATAGCGCGGCGAAGCAGCTCAAACAGTGGCCAAACCAGAACTTCCGTCTAGGAAGGTTCTACTGAGTATTTGGTGGGACTGGAAGATTAATCCTTTCCAAAACACCAAACACTATATTTAGATCTCTACTGTCTACAACTGGACCGTTTGAAGCTAGCTATTCACCAGAAACAGCCAGAATTGACCAACAGAAGAGATGATGTTTTCCAGCAGGACAATGACAGGCCATACATGTTTGTAGTGACTCGCCAGAAACTCAAGGAGTTTGGATGGGAGTTTTAACGCATCCACCATGTAGTCCGGACCCGGAACCAAACAATTACGACCACTTCCTTGTATTGCAAAACTTCCTGAGTGATAAGAAATTGGGATCAAGAGAAGATTGTGAGAATCGATTACTAGAGATTTTCGCCAATAAGGAGCAAAACTTCTATGAGAGAGGCATCGTGAAGCTACCTTTAAAATGTAAACAAATCTTACAACAAAACGGTGCACATTCCACCCAAATCGGACAATCCGAAACATGTTAAATAAAGTCGTTAACCTCACGCAAAAATAATGTATTTCTTTCCCCCTAATCTAATATGTCAGTTTATTGTAGAGATTTTGTCCTACAAAATGATCTCTGATACGGTACCTGTAGTGGTTGGGAGGCGGCGCGCTCGACCGCCGCCAGGAGCGTGGGGCGGAGCGCATCGGCGTGCGCGCGCGTTGCTCCTCGCCGCGCCGCGCGCGACACCACCGATATATAAGCAGTGCGCACCGTTGCAGTGCTGTTCTTCGCCGACTGATTCTTCTGAAAAGGATTTTGGCTAGACTTGTTATTTCTTTACCACCTTTAGTCGTTCCTTTTACAAAACGCCTTGTATGATATAAGAGCAATTAAACGAAAAAAAAAAAAAAACGATTGTAAAATTTTCGGTTTGATGATATTGAATTAGTAATGCCTGATAAAATTCGAACATACTTTGAATATCTGATAGATGTTATCAGGTAGCGGCGCCTGCAGCCGCTCCGTCCAGTAGTGCAGCACGTCGAGTGCAGCGATTAGAGTGCGCTCGTGGGACTCGCTCTCGAGCACGCGCGCCGTCTGCGCAACTACCTCGTTGTAAAGTGTTTTCAGATCGTCCTCTGACACGGCCAGCTCTCGCAGTATGCTCACACCCTAAGAACAAATTAAATTACTATGAAAGTCTCACTTGCGTACTTATTGGAAAGGAAGTATTCAGAGCAGAGAACTATAGAAAGCATGATTTACAACAGTATGCTGCAAAAGAGAAAAGTACTGATATTATTCTATGAATGAACTGATACAATTGCAGCTGAGAATATGATGAAGACACCTTTAAAACCTTGGAAGAGCTTAGTTGATCTTAAGACTCCCTTCTTTTTGCGATGTTGATATTATTCCGAAAGTTATTTTGTATTTATTACAAATATGCGTGATTACCTGAAGCACGGCTATTTTGTCTTCGCTGGACGTGAGCTTGCCGCTCGCACCATTGTATTCGGCGAAGGTGCTGGACAGCAGCTGGCGAGCCGGGCCGGGGTCGGAGCATCGTCGCGCCAGCTGGGTTAATGCTCTATTCGCCTCAACGCGCGCCCACGCATCCTTCGAGTGCAGATTTACTGACAAATAAACAATAAGGGCTGATTTCAAGCCGCAGTAGCGATTGTCGGGGAAGTGCTAGTTCATACGCAGTTACCAGAATTGTTATCTACTCTTTTACAGATTAACGATTACCAACACACAAATACAATTTAAAACCAAAATAAATGCATTGAAAAAGTTTAAATTTCCTTAATTTTCTCAGTTTAATGACTTTTCTGGTTGCCTATGGTACTATATCTTGTGAGGAATTGTAATCTAATCTAATTAGAGTACTTTGTATGTACATGTTAGGTTTTCTACAGCTAGCCAATTAAACCAACACTGTATAAACACATGTGTTTTGTTATGTGTTCACTGGTGGTAGGTCCCTGTTGCCGGATGCCATCTAGGTAGGTACCATCACAGCGACCTTTTTTTGCTGCCAAACAATAGAGTGCAAATATTACTGTGTTCCAGTTGGTAGGGCACTGTTGCCAATGTTTAATTATTGAAATAACGAGACTTCAACAAGCGATCCCCCCGAACAGGTTCCCGCCTTGTCGTGGCGGTGGAGCTCAGTGGACGTGGCTTGGTCCCCCACGGTGAAGCGAAGAGGAACCTACCCGGTAGGTCGCTCCAGGTAAGAGCTCCTATTAAATTGAGCTCACATCGGACACGTATCGGGGGGCTGCAGAGGCGGCTTTATACTGCCCTTTGCAGCCGAGGTGGAGTCGCGGTGAGAGGGGAGTGTCGGTATTGCGATTCGCCGCTCTAGCTACACTCTGCGACTAAGCGGTGCCGCACCGCTGATGCGACGGCGGTGTGACCGGGAGAAACAGGAGTGTCGATATTGCGTTCCGCCGCTCTCCTTATCCTCTGCGGTCGTATAGCAGGTAGCGGCGGAATCTAAGATCGAATCCGCCGCAGACAGTCGTAGAGTTTTCTCTCTTGGCTCCCATGGCCTCTGGCTAACGGATTCGAGCGAATCCGTCGCCCAGGTGACTGCAAGAGGCCGAGGAGCAGGCGCGCTGTGTGTTCCGGCGTACCCTTACAAAGGTGGAAAGGGAGGGTTGTTCCCTCCCTCCCGAGGTGGGGCTGCATGAAGCAACTGGCGCTGAGCGGGGTCGCGGATGTGTACGAAAGCGTTCTCGTGACCCTGCCATAAGGCGACGAGGTGGAACATCGTGGGGGTTTTAGTCGGTGCAAGTCCGACATAACCTGTCTTTACCACCGCGAGGGCAAGTACGCGCAGACATTTTCGCAACATAGAGAAAAAACTAACAAGCGATAGATATATCATCTAACTAGCACCATATTGTCACAGGTAAGTAAATCACAATCAAGTGAATGTCTTTCCTGTCTCCTCACTTCATTAAATAAAAAAAAAATAATAATTTATGATACTTACCGATTAAACTCTTCCCAATATCAACTGCAATTCCATCAACACTTATTTTCAAATTTGCAAAAACCTCTCCAACTGCTTGAATGATTGTCTCTGGGCTACGCAGCATTGCTTTTTGTAAAGTTGGTAACAAGATCTCCTGAACGTCTTGTTTGTTTAGCATATGTAGTAGATCTGCACACGCTATTATATAGTTCGAATTTGGGCGAGTTTTCAAGCTGATCAGATTTTTTGTGAAGCTTTCTAACATTTTGGCCTATAGAATAATTTAGCATTTATTAAAAAATAAGTTATATGCTTATAACTAGCAGCTAGGTACTCTGCTGTACATTTAATAAGAGATCCCTCACATTTGGTTGTCTCTTATTTTCAACAAAGAATCAAATACTTCAGTAAGTAGTTATAAATATTTACTTACCTTATGCTTAATGACAGATTCTTCATCATTTATTTGCTTCATATGCCTACATAGTGCAGAGAATATGACACAAGTTTGAGTACCCATGTCACAAGGTAGAGCTGTAAGCACATCTAACCATTTGGACACTCTCTGTTTGCCAATCGTATTCCATGATGTATGTAGCTAAACAATAAAAAAAATTAAGACGCTTATCATAAAGCAATGAAACCCTAGGATTATTTTATACTATATATTACAGTATGCATACCACTGTAAATGCCTTATCATTCTTCTTCTTGTTTCCAAAGGCAGTAACAACAGCCAGTAAATTAGCTTGAGACAAAATCAAAGATTTGTAGTCAAATCCATCTTCTTCCACCTTTTTCAATGATCCCCCAGTGAGAACAGCTGACCAGCGTAGAGCAAATAGCCCACTTTTGCATGTGCTCTGACTAGATTATAATTTTCTTTTATAAATATTAAAGAAAATTTTAATGACTTTACAGTAATTAATAAGAATACTGATTCATCTATGACATATGGGAACTTATATTGTTTGGATTTTAATCTATGAAATGACAAAACAAGCAGGACATTCACCTGTTAATAACACGGCACTTGTTATTATGGTCTACACAGCAAAACATTGTGTCTCTTGTCTAGAGACATTGGATGTTAAGTCTCATTACCTTTAATAGGTGCTGACAGTCTCCAGCAACAGCGACCTAACACCAGTAAACATGCTGATTTTCAAAAGCATTACATTAAAAATTTTATAACTATATAACATATTAATAAAGGCTAGCTTTGTTACCTCTTAATACAGGTTAAAAGACCGTTAAAAAAGTATATGATGAAACAAAACCCATACCTAAAACCTGCGCTTTATAAAGTTTTAATTACTTTTATTTTAACTAATTATAATGATGCTTACGAAGGGGCAGTATTCTTTAATAACTCTGATATTTCTAGCAACAGTGGCAGGAAACTGCGGAGTGTCCACTCTCGATGATTTGCAGTGAGATATGCCAGCAGATTCCTTACATAGGACTGTGATGTTGAATCTTGGTACCGGTGCAAAGTTAATGTTACAACACGGCAGATAAATTTTACAGCTGGTTCGGTTATACCTAAAAAATATTCATCATCTTAAAACAAATTTAAATTTCACATGTAATGCAGAAGCTTCAGAAAATATGTATTGAACATATGATAAAACACATGAGTAGGTACAATGTGGTGTTAGCAGCTACATAGCTATTTCATAAATTGATATTATGTGAATATTTATTGAGTACACATTTAGTGATATTATTTTTCAATTACCCATACAAGTCCAATATCCACAAACATAACACTTGAGTTTCAGGCTAGGCCTATTAAGATACAGTTAACCTCATCAATCCAAATATAATTTTACTTGAAAGTATGTTACTAAACAATGTTTACTTAGTTGTGCTTATCTACTAAAATTGATTATGAACAATGAAGTTTAATAAGAATGAAATAAGTTTGTGTCTCATTGACTCAACCTTATTTCATTACTCAACATTATGTGAGAGTACTAAAGCCTACTTAGACAATAACATATAAAACATAAATACACCCCATATAATTTTCATTGAATTCTTTTATATGTTATATCAAAACATTGATAATTGCATTATAAAAATTTATCATCAAAGCAAAGAAACTTATTTTCATCTGAGAGTTAATCTTAATTATGACATACATTACACAGATTAAATAGAGATAAGTTCTAGAGAAATGAAGAAAAGAGAAATAAATTATAATTTTAATGACAAAAACAAACTGTAACTGATGAAATTTTGAAGGTTACAATTAATAATCACTAAAAACTTATTGAATCTTCACTTCACAATGGAGTTTATACTATATATAAGCAGGTTTCTATTTACTTTTAACAGCCGAAAGCTAAATTCACAGTAGAAGAACTCGGAGTTACCTAAAAACATCTGTATACTGGATCAATAACTGTCGTCGATGGACAACCTCATAATAAATAACTTCACTGCTAACATACAACATATGTACATAATTATATGTACATAGAAAAGTAGTTAATAGAAAACTGACTACCTGGTGTTGATAACACATCCTGAATTTCTTTAATGACTTCACATCTTGCTTTTAAACTAGCGGTCTGGATTTTAAAAGGAATATCCTTCAATTTCCTCAACACCTGTAAATGACACAGATGTTACAATGTGGGTCCGATAATTGTTCGAATTATTTAAAAAAATCGCATTAAATTACCTCTGAATCTGCCATTTTCTGCAAACATTAAGATTTTTTGGTTGTTTAAAACCACACGTCTTGCAGAAAAAACAGGTTAAAAATTAAGATCCGAATATTGAGACGAATAGAAAGTGACAACTCGCTTTTGGTTGCTAGTAATAAAAATACGTCTTATGTGAAAATGAATAGATAATTTCAGATTAACAATCTAGTTTAACGATTAAATGTTCCCACATTAAGATAGTCAAATCATAATACTAATTTCTGTTAGATCAATTTATATTTAATAATATCAACAAAATTTTCGGAAAGTTGTAGTTTATGTTAATATAAAAATATTTTTCTTCCTATGGTAGGTATTCTCTACACTTTGTTCTATAGTCTCATAAGTTTATTGGATGTATTTACTGTACATGTTCGTCCGAGAAAGTGGTATTGAACGTTTGATAAATAATAAATAGTTATTATAAAAATGGAGGCAAGATTAAAACAATTATCACAATTACACTGTTATGTGGAAAGTGCCGATAAAGAGGTTACAGTGATATTACAAAACTTAAAATGGGACCGAAAACGTCTATTAGAGGTTTGTATAAATTTTTGTTAGCCACCTGCACCATTTGTTCACCAGAAAATTAATGGAAACAAAAATTTGAGGCTTAGTAGTATTCAACTACCTTGCAGTTAAATCTAACGTTGTAAAAGATGTTCATTATAGTTAGCTCGCAAAATCTGCTTTAATAGTACGATATATATAAATCATACTTAACTTTTTATATTCGTACGACTTACGATCGATTCAATTTAAAATCTCATGTTCAGGCTTTCTATTAAAACCATGTGTTGCATACAGCGTAGTTATAATACTTTATCATCAATAAGATAGGATCTTGAGAATGAGATATCTTAAATGAGTACAATACAAGAATAGTATAACAATATAATGAGGATGATGATGACACGAAAAGTTCCATGAATATGCAGTGCTGCCAGAACTTTATTCTGGATGCACATGTGTGTAAAGGTGTAATAAGTAAAATATTTGAATTATTGAAATTTTACATGAACAGTAGTCAACTATTAAAATATTTTATTGTATGTACTGCTTATTTTTTGTAATAAGTTTGAAATGCGATGTTCTTTAAATTTTATACAAATTTAGTTTATAACTTACCATTGTATGTATATCATGGAAGTTTCTTTAAGTAAGGAAACTAAAACAAAACCTATTGGTTAACCTTTTCATTTGATTAGGTCTCTGTGATTGTGGATTGTTAAAAAGACTTACTGTGTAGCTAATGAATAGTTTTATTTTGTGTAGGTGCTACCAATGACAATATGCAGTTATGATAGGGATCATAAATTACCACAAGAAAATTTGAAGACTCATGAAGAACAATGCTTTTTAAAATCACAGAGCTATGTGAAGGAAGACCTGTTGCCTGACCCATTGGATATTAACGCAAATACTCTTGTTAAATTAAGTAATTTGCTTAAACTATTTCTAACCTTTAATGTCTATCATATAAAATCCATAAAAGAAGTTAATACTTTCATTTTGCTTTTCAGACACGCAGGAAATCATGAAAATAATTAATGATGCATCTATCAAGGATCCAATATTTAAGAAAGGTATACATTTGTTATTTAATTAGTGTATGCAGAAAACAAACGCAAGATTTTTCAATTATTAGTTTTGTGTTTACCCGACATTGAAGATGATTACATTTTTAATTTGTATCCTTTAAATAAATTTTATCTTCAATAGGACAGGTTTGTCATTCTAGGAATTAAGGGTATTCCTCATATTAAATGTTACAATTTTTATTTTACTGTAGATCACAATAATTTTTAACACAGAATTTTTAATAATATCATCATTATATAAATACATTTTGACTGACATTTGTACTAGATTGCCAAACTACAGTTATTATAAATCTTTAATATTAGAAATATTAGTTGCTAAAAACTTTATTTAAACAAAGTAGTTGAGGTTATTAAAAGATGATTTTTTAAGTGATTCTATCAAACCATAAACATGCTGTTAGTGGCAACTTAACAAAATATTTATCTTAAGGAATATTTACCATGTTTTTATTTTCGTTCAACTTTTTATACATAAATTTTTTGATAAATGACTGAATAATTACCTCAATGGACAATAGGAAATGTTCGCCGGTTTACGGAGCCGTTGAGCTTGGAGCGGCTACAATTCACTTACACCGCGGACGAGCGTCGCGCCATCCATGATGCGGTAGTGAGTGCCGTGCCCTCCTGCCACGATCTGGCGGATCTGGCATTACCCAGGTAATGCCAATCTGAAAACACTTCTGATATTTCATATCTTAGAATTGTTGGATTTTTTTT
This sequence comes from Ornithoptera alexandrae, assembly GCA_029030555.1. NCBI lineage: Eukaryota > Metazoa > Arthropoda > Insecta > Lepidoptera > Papilionidae > Ornithoptera > Ornithoptera alexandrae. The sequence goes on from JARDVY010000037.1 coordinate 334,589, forward strand.
TAGTTGCTATTTCATCACCAGCTGATGAACGTCCACTGTTATACATAGGCCTTCCCCACAGATTCCCAAATTGATCATATTTGGATTCATATGGGAACATTTGGGCCATTTTCCACCACACTGGCCCAATGCGGGTTGGTGAGAGTCAGAGCCTCATTTGTTGATTAGCAAGGTGCTAGTAGGCTTGGATCCCGTGAGTGATCCTGCAGGAACCCTGTTGTTATTATTGCCATTTAAAGTATTTGATTATTTCAGTATCAAATTAATACATTGATAAATGTATTGCATTTGTGCTTTAGTATTAAATAAATCATAAGTTTTTCTCTTAAATATTTAATCGATTTTATTATTACATTTATTTTCTGTCAACATCTTAGTAATTACCTCTCTGTTACGAAGAGATCCCTAGTTTGACTCCCTGTGGCTTGTTGTTTATTGTGATTGGTTGGTGGTTGTGCTATATTGAATTCACAATCTGTTCCTACAGGATTATTATTATGTTCTGTTTGTTAAAAAGCATTCTGGGCAAGAACGCTAACCTTCGCACGATAGGTAATTCGCGATAAAAAAAATTAAGTGCAATGATCAGAAGTAATTATCTTAATGCCCAAAATTTCTTTTCAGCACTGATTGCGACAAAGGAGTTAAATACAAGGAGAAGTCACGGTCTGAAATCCTTGCAGAGCTCCGCAATATGAAGCGCCGCCGCCCCAAGTATCGCGTGGCCGCAAAGACGCGCAACTACTCGGACGTGCTGCGTGACGTCATTAAAACGCAGGTCCGAAGCTTTACTAACTCTTATGTCTGTTTGTCACTACAAGCAAATTTAAATACAAATGGATTCAACGAGGTTATAACTTACCACAATCATAGGATAAAGTTACTAGATCTCCTCAGGAGACGGTCTAGGATGTACCCTGGTCTACCTATGTATGCAATAATGCATATCTAACAATAAGGAGAGAATTCTGAAGCTAGTAAATCTAGTCTTAAGTCTCTTACTAACGGGCATTTGTCATTTACTACCAGGTTAATGTTCTTCTGTTGCATGTAAATAATACTATTTCTGAACTCTAGTTAAAATTACATGTTTTTTATACATCTCTAGTGAAAAATTAATCTTTATAATTTTTTTCTAATAATAAACTTCTGTTGCAGATGGAATTTTATTCGGATGCCATTGTATCTGAGGATACGGGATATAATATCTCGAAAGAAGCTCATTACCAAGATAAAAATGTGGCAATACAAAGCGAAACGGAAGAGAATCAACGCTATAATAATGAGACTTTGAAGTATTGTAAGAATACCGATTGGGAGACATTTGGGTCGAAGAATATAAGGAGCATTGAACATTCAAAGAGAAAAACTGAAGATAGACGAAAACGAAGTTACTATTACGAATCCAATCGCGATGAGGGTGAAAGGGAAACTAAATATAAATACTCTGATGGAATGGAAAGTTCAGCGAGAAATGGCAAAAAGAGACAATACGATTATTATAAACAAAACAGTTACAGAAGGAACAGTGAGGATGAACCACATGGTCGTGATAAATCGAAAAAAGTTCGAAATACGAGGAGTTATTATAGAGAAAACGAGGAAAAACGAGATGGAAACAAAAATACAGATAGAGAATCTCACAGGCGAGATGAATTAGCACGTTCTGAATATTCTGAAAACTACATTGGTGAGAGAGATTCGTACAGTAAGCATCGCAAGAGAAACAGGAGTAGAGATTATTATGATAGTAAATCTGAAAGGAGGCGAAAACACAATGATTATTATTATTATTCATATAGAGATGAGGCAGAGAGGGGAAGAGGTGTGTATGTTAAAAAGGAAAGACTCGACACTACTGATCGAGAACATAGGACTAGATCATCACGGAGCGATTATTACAATTCATTTAACAGCAATATCCAAAATAAAAAAGCCTATCTTCCTATTAAAGTTGAGAAGCTGGAACCCGAGGCTGGAGAGAGTACGCCACGAGACGAATATAACGCGACTAATAATTCTGACAAAAATAACACTAGAAAGATTTATATTAAGCGAGAAAAAGAATCTACCGACAGCGAATCATTAGACAGCGACAGTAGCAGCAGTTACTCCAGTTCATCCAGTAGCACACGCACTGAAGAGGAAAGGTCCACAAGCGAGGAGACAGATAAACCTCCGAGCACTAAACGAAGAAAAGCGTACGGCGAATATGTGAATACTTCTTATTATCAAAATGCGCAGCCCACGAACAAACATGGCCGCCCATCTTATGTTAATAAAATTGAAACATTTGAAATGGAACCCCGACATAAAGAATATCGCAACGTTTATTACAGTTCTTCGTACCACGCGCGCGACAAAGCAAATCTCCGAATTAAATTAGAGCAAACTCATTCTGAACAGAGACAAGGTAGAGATGGGCAAGCAATTGATTCTAAATATAACACTGCTCATGCATACAACAGTGAGTGGTGTAGAGATGTAAGAGAGAGGCATAGTAACACTGTTTACTACGGTAGCAGCACAGGAGGCAGTAGAGCAACAGGAAGCAGTGGATATTACAGCAGCAGCTATAGAGAAGTAAAGGGATATGAACAAGGATTCAGCAGGGGCATTCATATTTATAATAACGACAAAGCATATGCGACATTATACAGACCATAAGCAGAGCGATGTCCACAGCAACAGGACCCACAGCAGGCAGTCTTGACTAATTACTGTGATTAAAACACGTTCAATGATTATAATGACGTTTCATTCTATTTCGATAGTGTTTTTTATTTATTATTCAACAAAGCAACGGCTGCCAAACGGTCACCGGATGTTAAGTGATGCGCCTGCCCATAACAATGTGGCGCTAGTTAGTATGTTAACACATTGGGCCACCTTGTGCGCGCCTTGAGATATAAGATGTCTAGTAAATACTTTAACTACACGCCCTTGAAACCGGAATATAGTTATGTTTACACGCTACCTAAACGGTTTCTCGTAACAGATCTAGACCAGACCAGTAAAAAATTAACTACAAACTACAAAAAAGATCTTTTCATTTAAGCTTCTTTTCGTTTTTAGCATATTCTAGTAAATGGAATTCTACTAAGGTGAAACGGGGAATTTGAAGCTGCAGTTGTTTATTTGCCTGCCACACCATAAATCTTTGGATTAGTGACTTTAAAGATTATATAACAGCAGTAGAGCCTTATGGCGGCCGAGATTGATATAAGATCTGTATTATTGAACATCATCGTAGTGCTTATTTATGGACACAGAGAGTATTGTGCGAATAGTATTCGATCCGAGGGCGCTGCAGTGGGAATAACTAAATGTAACTCTTGTCTGTGTCATTAAGTGGGGCCACATACGTATTAGAGTACCTTTTCACTTCCTAACAAGTGAATGATATACTCATCTCGCTTTAAACGTTGTCATAGTACCTCCTTTGATTGACCAATTCAATAATCGGCGATGATATCAACGGAGACAGGTTACCTGAAGAAAGGCCACGGGCATGAAAACTAAAGGAGAGGAAAGTGGAAATTAAATAATTTAAGGAACATTAAATTCGAAGTGCCTTAATTTTATATAACGGTGTTTTTGTAGAGATCTTTGTCTGGAGCTCAACCGAAAATAATTTTATGAAGCTCTCGTAAAATATCTATTCTTAACTAAATTTACATTTAAATACTCATAGAACGGGATAAATATTAACCTAATTTTGTAAAATATACGTTGAAGTTATAACTTGTTACTTATGACACATTAAGATTTATACAGTATTATCTATTACCCAATTTACAGCGTTTGTTTACCCCTATTTAAGACAATTAATGGTATACCAGTACGTCCAATTTCTTCTTTCCGAGTAGAGTTCGGCTTTCAAGTTTTGAAATCACCTGTAGCATAATCACAAAATGCTTTATTTACTTGTATACAAAATTATAAATACCAATGAATTTATTTTCATATTATGATAATAATAATTAAAATTAATATAGTAGAGAACAAATGAACTTTGGATGCTATATAAATGATAATACAGTTGCTAAACAGGAAATAGATTTTTTTTACTAACGTTTATAAAAATTTTCTATGTTCTACCGCCATTTAACACAAAGAAATCAGTTCTCATTGTATTGCGGAATGTATTTCGAAAAAAAACCGGGCGTTTAATATATTCACGAGTGTATAACGTACTGATGTATAAATGTCTCGGTTAATAAATCTCAGTATCGCGCTGGTTAATCGAAATTAAAATAAATATTAATAAGTTTGTACACATTATTTAACGTATGAGTAAATTTTGTCACTATTATATGAGATAAATACCCGTAAATATATTAATTTATATTGATCTGTATATCTGGAAGGTATTAACACACATTAGCAAGTTAATATAATGCTATATTTTTTCTAATGTGAAAAGACTAAGGTTTAATGTTAATAAAGTGGTATTTGTTGCCATAACGCATGAAAGCCAAAGTATTTCAAGCGAGCACGCAAGATCAGATGTTATAAAATGGTTGATAAAAAAGTTAGATTCTTGATGATGTCAGCGCTGCAAGCCATGCGACTGTTACAGCTTATCTGACACTCGGCACGTGGACCTGGATCCACGGCCTGTTAATGATAAAAAAGTAATCATAACATTTTATATATATGTTGCTAGCTGTTGCTTGCATACTTCACTAGCCGTAGTATAGGATTAGATTAGAATTTTGGACTTGAAGTTGGCAAGCGGCCAACCCTGGCCCCTTCCCGTTATTACACTGCCACAAGCCCTTTTACAAGTAGCATTCGTAAATTCTATTCTTACTTGGCCTAAACTTGGTAAAAGTAATATTCTTATTAAATTTTAAGGTCTCTAGGCCTTATGATTGCAGAGATATCTTGAACAGTCTCTACATAGGTGGAAATCTTTTATATAAATTCTGTTATAGAAATTAATGTCCTTTGATAAGAATTTTGTTATCTTGCGTAAGGGGTGCATTATATCAAATTTCGGAAACGCTGCGAGTCACCTGACTCAAACAGCTGTTGGTCTTGTAAGTGTAATACTTTATAAGATACCCATGTTCAGTATTGGACGTTCATCGGTTGACATAACGATAATGATGAAGCGCTTATGAATAGTTTTGCAATGAATAACTTTATTGGCACCAGCTGCGGGCATCAATTTAGCTTTACACGCATACCGTAGTTCAGAGCGCTGAGTTACCGCGTCGGCTCTCTACGACGTGCAGTCATTATTGAATACAAGTTTTTGCGCTGATGATTAAAACACGAAACTGTATAATGTAGCGTTTGATTTTATGGCAAAGAAAACATATATTAAGGTGTAATCACACTCACAATCCAATCCCAACTTGAACAATAAATGTATTAAGTGTATAATAGAGCAATTAATTACACTTTTATCAATGATAAGACTTTGCTCTATTAAAGAAAAATTACGATTAAATAAAACAATACTTGTTCAAGACCTGATTTTGTCCTTTAAATATAATATTAGAGAAGTTGGACAGTAACAACGGGTTGGTGATATCTTACGATGAATGTTTGCGAAAACGTAAGACGTGACGAAAAAAGGCACATGTTCTGAGCCCCGATGTTGTTATACCGCCCGAATACGAATATAATCTATACATTTATTCGAGAAGAAAAACCTTTCGTTTCACTTGTACTTAAGTGCGTTTAATTTTTCATTTGCACTTAACACGAGGCACATAAAAAAAGAAATAATTATAATCAAAACAGTAAAAGGCGGTTTTATCGCTCAAAGCGATTTCTTCCAGACAACTTGTTACAGAACATGATTGAATGTAACTTACAGAGGGTGCCCGATGTGCGAGTATGTATATATAGTTATGCATAAACAGATATAAATGCATACGTAATGCGAGTAGATAGTTGAAATATATACATAATTAATGTTGCCAATGACAGATTGTCAATTTAGCATTTTCTTACTCCTCTGGCGCAGCGACCCAAAATGAGTCTTGGTCTTCGACACAAGAGAGCGCCAGCGCTGTCAGTCTCCCACTGCCTCCCGCCAGTCCACTGCTTGAAGCTCGCGTAGGGGCCCTACGGCATCCTCGAACGATATCTGGGCCGACCGAGGAGTCGGCGCCGAATTGGCGTTCAGAGAAACGCTTTTTTGATTCTACGATCGCCTCCCATCCTTAGCAAGTGGCCCATCCCGCGAAGTCGGAGGGCTTTGGCTTCCCCAATGATTTAACATTAATGTTGTGTGGTTTAGGCAAGTTTCAGTGTACCTGGTTTAATTGTATACAAGTTAATAACGTCACGGCGGAGTGTGGCTGCGCTGCTGCGCACTCCGCGTGTGGTTGCACCGCACCTGACAAAGAGAGTGTGACGGCCGCGAGCGTCTCTAATTGATAGAAAAAGTCATTGTAAAAATAACGTAAAAAAACCAGCATCAAAATAAATGGTTATCGATTTGAAAACCTCAGAAGGTTTTAAGTAACCACTTTTATTGGTAACACTGACTAAAATCTTATTAAAATCTTCCTTGGGCGGGCGATCGATTAACGTAAAAGGATACTATCTTTAATATAAACTGCTATTCATAATATTTATAGGTTTTGCTTTAGCGACGAGACGAGTGGGACGTTCACCTGATGGCAAGTGATACGTCACTCCATGACAACGTGGCGCTAGTTAGGTTAATATATACTGCAACACATTGTGCTAGTCGCTTTGAAACATAAGATACTAAGTCTCGTTATCCCAGTAATTGATAAGCTACGACGCCCTTCAAACCGGAACACGATAATCTTCGTATGTTACCTTTTGTCGGGTGCACTAGGCGCTGCAGTCGAACCTACCGGTAGTAAAAGGTATCCTCTTCAATTTAATGTTATAATAAATTTTATTTTATTACACAAAAATAATTAAGTTCCTTTTCTAGTTATTAATATTCTTTGAGTTATTTATGAAGTTGAGTAACTTATTTAAAAGAATGTAATTAATCGATTTTCTTTTAAGGCAATGAAATTAATGATTTCTTTTATGTTATAATGACGGATAATTTTTCTTTTATTTTTCCAATTTTTTCGATGTTTATTTGATTTTCTTTTCTATTTTGATTTTACTTTTGTCTCTTGTATATATGTTATTATACTTTAAATGTTGTTTGCATTTGTTATAGGTGTACTTGATAAGCTATAACATTTCTTTTTTATTATTAATGTTTCACATTGTACACTGTGAGTACACCTTCTAAATAAATAAATGAATCGTTGAATTATTGTCAAATGACATGACAACAGCCAGGGAAACTTATTTTTTAAGAGTATTTAAAAAATTCTAGTACTAGTTAACATTAAACAAAACAAAGATATTATTTAGCTCTTTTAGGATCTTCCTGACTTTTCCTACGTCATAACAACGTACGTGATAAAGTTAACCACTTCTTACTTTTAATCGAATGGTAAGAATAAAATCATTACAAGAATATATATGTCTATATGGTAGTTTTGTTATGAAAATATTGTGTTAGTGTATTTTATAAAAGCGTGGTTGGAACATGTGTTGCTGCATGGTGGCGCGGACCGGTTCCCGGCCCGTCGGCGTGTGCGCGTGTGCGCGTGTGCGCGTGTGCGCGTGTGCGCGTGTGCGCGTGTGCGCGTGTGCGCGTGTGCGCGTGTGCGCGCGTGCGCGCGCGCTGGGAGCTGCCAGCCCGCGGCCACCCTCTCTATTTCTTACAACGCTCTATTTATTATATGACGTGGAAATATTGATAACACGGCACCGATATCCTCAACATTCAGCGATAGTTTTACTCTACATTAATCAATATTCAGTCGATCCTTATCGCAAAATGTGACAGATACGGATTAAAGAGAAAATTTTAAATATACTGGAACTTACATATTTGCCCTTTCTTATATTGGTCTTTTGTGATGTTTCTAGTAATCTTCTATGGAATATCCGCTTTATTAGTAGTGATGTTCATATATACTATGAAAGACTTTACATCCCTTGGTACCCTCAACATGCTACGGCAAACCCGAAACGCTTTTATGCCTTTTCTACAGTGTTCATTTCATGTGCGTCGAGATCCCTGACATTTAACGGTCGCTATTCCACAGAGAATACCTTAATCCTGTCCCCAATATCCTAAATCTACAGTGCTTGAACGTGATACAGTGTAAACTTTTGCAATTACTTTATGCAGTGTATAATTATAACTAAAACCATTACAATTATCAATAGCTAGTCTCAGGACATCATGTCCATTATTTTTGTAATAAGGACGATTAGAGCGATTCTGTTTAAAAAGCTAGCCACTAAAATATGATATATAGAGTGACCCATTTCGATCACCCGATGATTTTAATTTCACGGCTCCAACCTCCAAATATCAATTTGATACGGGCTCTTTTTTGTTGCCCGCGCGACGGTCGCGATGGTCTACACACCGGCCCACCCGATGTGATGCTGTCACAGAGCCGAATGTAATTCGCAAATTCACTGAACTGCTGGCATATTGCAGCCGTACTAAATCCAGTAATAATTTACATAGATAACAATTATGTTATTGGTGGAAAATCTTTTTCCTGGAGACCGTTTTGATTATTTCTACCGCAGTGCCCAATGTCTGCTGTTAAACCTATGCAATAGTTAGTGATTATCTTGTGTTGAGCTCAGTAAGGTTGACAGATATTAGCAACATGTAATAAACAAACAAAATGACTGCGGTTTCTCACTGACTGACCTCAAACTGAAGGTGTTGTCCTCTCGGATGATAAATATTGAGCATACGTTGAACTGATCTAAAATCGTAAACTTGCGGTTTTGCGGTTTGCGTTTCAAATGATGCTGGAATTAGATTAATAAAATATTGATAATATACGCGAGAGATTGATTGTTTGGTTACAGTGTCAAGCGGAGAGAATTTTATTTGGTTATAGATTCTTCTTGGAGAATGGATAGCGGTGATACTAATTTCCGATTTCCGATGTAATGCGCATAGTACTATTACGTTCGTATTCGATGAAAAACCCTGTGGCACTATTTTAGTAAAGAAACAGTATATATATATATATATATATATATGTGTATTTATATATGTATATATAGATATAACATGATAATATTCTGATTATAACTTCCAACTGTTCTATAGAGGAATTTTACCGAGAGCGTGTTGTAAAAATCAGTTTTAATTTATCAATATTTAAATAATTTGTAGAAGAATGCAAGAAGGTTCTTCAAAAAAAGTCGCGCACCACGCGACGAGAGCAAAACGACTGCGCGCCGACGCTCCCAGCCACCGTCATCGCTGAATCCGGGAACTTACGTATTTTTTTAAAAATTACTCTATAGTATAAGTATATTCTATGAAAAAACAAATATTAAGAAATATAAATTTTAATAAATACTTAAATTCTTCTGCATCTTGCGTCTAGTTTTCCAAGAAATTAACAAAAATATATGTTTTCGTTACATCGTTATATCTGAGACCAGCACAAAAAATTGGGCGTAAGTTTCTCTTGCTTAATATCTGAGCTTATTTTTAATACATTACACATTTTTGTCCTTCGCTATGTTGTCAAATAAAATGAAGATTTAGCTAAAGACATCGCTTTGGAGAGACACCAACTGGAGTTGGCAGACGGTATCGTTAAATCACAGGCAGATTTCAGTTAGGCATGAGTAGTATTTACAAAATATAACACCAAGTTGCCATGGTACAAATAATTTTTAAATACCAGGAGTAGAAACCAGTGTTCCAAATACTTCAAATTATTTTCGTTATGAAAGGAGACATTTTACTGGTAAATCACAATTTATCCAAATGGATAGAGTAAAATCAATCGTACTCTTGGGACTTGTACTTTGGGTTTCTCGGCATTCATTGAAGTACTAAGTAAAATCTGTAAATGGGTGTCTTGTCAAATAGCATTGAATGGTTAAGATGCCCGACTCCGCAGTGCGTATACTCGGAAGTAAATACTAGGTTTGAAAACGTGGTCGCGGGAATACTTGTGGATTCCTACTCAGTGTGCCGGCCGCCGCCCGTGTCGCTACACGTGTCTGTCGGCGGTGCAACCGGCGCCCACCGCGCGTGCTTACTTCACCGCAGTAAACAATACAAAGTGCAGTTCGTAATTATTTATGTGTGTACAATTAATTCTGCGATCATGTGATGGTGATGTGCTCAGTGGTTCGAAAAGGATTTGTTTAATTTTCATTGGGATCCGGTAAATGTTTTGTGATTTATTTATTTATTACGTACGATGGAGGTACACATATGAAGTTAAATTATGCTTAATTATAGTTATTGTCTTAATCTCTTAGATATTCAGAATGATGTAAGAATCTATGAAGTTCTAAGTAAACTGTACAAGGCTAACATTTTAAGATTATTATATTTATTATTATTAGAAAATTCTAGAACATAGTTCTGAACAATAATACAATTAAGTAAAACTTTATTTTTTATTATAGACTTAAAATAAATATTTAAAAAGTAAAATTTGGAAAAAGTTTGTCATCACTGAACGGCTTGAATACAAGCAAATAAATTCACAATTATGTATTTGTTTAAGCAAAGAAAAAAAACTAGATCAAATTCTATCTCATTTTAAGAGGATGTATAAAGACGCAAGGTTAGGAAATGATCATCATCAGCTGATAGACATCCACTGCTGCACATAGGCCTCCCCCAAAGATCTCGACATCGGTCGGTCCACAGTCGGCATGGCTCTCGGTATCGCCGGCACTGGGAGCCGTCGTTTGTAGGAGCACCACGCTGACCCAATGCATATTGGCGGGAGTCCAGAGCCTCGTTTGTTGATTAGCAGGGTGCACCACGCGCAGGTGAGGTTGGCCTGGGTCCCCCGAGTTGTTGTGCGGAACCCCTTACACCCAGGTAAATAATTACCGAACTCTTTCTTTTTACGACCGACATGTTATTGTCATTTTATTAATAATGAAATTTAGATATTAATCTAACCTTCAACACTTTACTTAATATGTATTTATTCTTAAATCGGTATTAATTACTGTAGCTAGTTTTAAACTTTATGTACTAAAATATGTCAAAATCGATTAATTACTCAAACACAAAACTTGAAACATTTCTCTTTAATTGGACCGTTATTATAATATTTTATACGTTTACGTAATAATAATTATAGGAAACGCTCTGTAAATAAGGTATTATGTTTTATGGCCGGTGCCTATCTCATAAGCTAAGATTAGAGTTATTATTACCTCATTGCCCTAAAGTGTACAGTCTTCGGCACAAGTATATTTGTTTCTAATCGCTGCGTATTTTGTTCCGTGAGTATTAACCGTAATTGGTTTGAAATTATTAGAAGAAAATAATAAAATACAAATTTTCGCCACAGGGTATAAGTGAAGAAATTTCAAGGTAGTTCTGCAGAAAACAGGCGCAAAATTAATCGTACATTGTATTTGCTTTATTATTATAAGATAGTTTTTAGAAAATGTTTCCGGTATCCACTTCTTTTCTTAAAAAAAAAAGAAATATAAGGTTCTCTACGTAAAAAGTAATAAGTGGTAAAAATAAAAAAATGGCATGTAATGTATGAGTCGTGGTGGCACAATGGCTATATACTCGGACATCGCCATCACATGACAAGGGTTTTAACCCGGCCGGGGCATGCATGCACCTCTTAGGCAATTTTTCAATGCCTAATGTACATATTGTTACAATTGTTACATTTACCACGTACTTAACGGTGAAGGAAAACATCGTGAGGAAACCCGCACACTGAAGTTATCTTTGTGTGTGTGGTGGCCCCAATGAAGTGGCAACAGGCTCGCCTCCTGTTACATGGGACCTAATCTGACCACATCTGGCAAGAAGTGGGTGTTCATTTGTCTCTGCTTACTCTTACTGGGAAAAAAGACGAGATAGTATAAAAAATAAAAAAAAGTAATGTATGAGAAGTTAAAACAATTTAAATACTTTTTGGAATGCCGATCGGGTTCCATTATTTGTTAAGGTGAAATGAAAGCTCCACTTCTTAGAGATGGTGAGTGAGGATAGCAGAGCTTTGGCAGGAGGGAAATGATGGGGCGGTGCGATACGATCGGTATGCGTATGCGCTCTGTGTGACGACGTGGTGCACACAGTAAATAAACATAGATCAAATGCACTGAACTACTGCTGGGAAGCGTTTAGTAGTGTTCCGTATTAGCACAACAGTTAGTATTGTGTGTGTACAACTACAACCCGGGTTGTGACTGTTTATAACACTTGTCAATAAAGATCCAGTTTATACGTACTGGTGCTTTGTCAAACCAAGCCTTCTATACAAACTTTTATTGTTATAAGATCCTTATATAGATAAGTTTTATCATTATACCTAGGCTTCCTCCAAAGGTCTCCACATCGTTTGTAGAAATTTATTGAGGAGAATTTGGCCGTAATCTACCACGCTGGCCCAGTGCGTGTTGGTGGGTGGTCAGAGCCTCGTCTGTTATTCAGCAGGTGCAGTGCAGCGTGCAGGTGAGGTTGACTTGGACTTGGTTGACGATGTTAGGCGGGATCCCTTACACCCCTGATAAGTTTTATTTAAAAGATAATTTTTTAACAATATACTTTACAATGGAATAGCTAGGAGTCGAAATGCACGTACTCTTGACTTTAATTGACACTCTCTAGACATTGCAGTTAGGTGTAACTTTACATTTTTTCATACCAAATTCTAAAAAGCTATACCCTCTTCATCTCACACATTAATCAAACCAGGTTATTCACTCCGCACCACGATAATGTTGCAATATTGTTTAGCAGAAGAAATAAACGAAGTGGTAATATGTAGACAGCTTCCTGAAAAAGCGAAAACTTTATTTCTAGTTTATAAAAACTTGAAGGATTCTTTTTTACAAAAAATCAACTGGAAGATATATTATGGATAAACAATACAGCCGATAGATACAGTACGAAGGACACTTGACGATTTCCACTCTGAATGACCTCATGCTTCTTACTTCCGACGTCTTTGCGACCTTCAACGTATCCATCTTGCTACTGCAACTCGCGGACCTTACTATTTAAAGATTTTTTTTTTATCAATGTTACCGTATAATGAAAAAACACAGAATTTTTACATTTGATATACTAATTGATAATGCATCTGCTTTATATTTGATCCACTTGATATTACTGAATGAGCCGGTCAGCAAATGCGAATTGACTGCACGTCAATACAGCTGATCGGCCTGAGGTCCACTACATTACACGGGGCAGGAGAAATCATCGCCTGTCTCAACTGACTAATCGATTGCTGAAGTGCGGAACAAGTCGAAAGAGAAAATAGTTGAAGATGGTTCGCATCCTGTTTAAAACGGTTTTATATGGAATACAATCGACAGGAATTGATTCGTTTAGAACGCTTAAAATATGTTTGCTTAATGAATACTTCCTGTAAATTTTTCATTAGATACCAGTTTGAAGAAGGCACCTCAGGTTAATGACAAGTTAGTACAGCCATACTAGAATATTTCGTATAATTGTTATCGTTTTATGCGCGCCAAATGTGCCGTTAATTACAGTGTAGGATGTTTGTTACCAGTAATCGGCTTTTATTACTCTTAATTTCTTTTCTTTTTAGTGGACCAATCACTATCAGCGGATAGACGTTCACTGCTGGACATAGGGCTCCCTCATAGATCCCCACATCGATCAGTCCTGTGCCGCCCGCATCACCGAGCACCAGGGGCCGTCGATAGTACGGTTTCATATGGGGGGCCACTTCCCACCACGCTGGCCTAATGCGGGTTAGTGGGAGCCTGCGCCTCGTTTGCAACAGGGTGTACCGCGAACAGGTGAGGTTGACTTGGATTCCGCGAGTTATTGTGTGAAACCCCTTACACCTCAGTGACCTAACAATCGATTTCAATTATACACGGTGTTAACGATAGCGCTGAAGACATAAAATTGTTATCTTAGAATATGCTTACATACGAAAGCGGGGCAACGAGAATGATAAATACCATTTATCCGCCTCGGCTATATGTTTATGGCTAAATAGCCAGGAGAATAAAAAAAAAACGTCACTATCGTCCAAACTCCGTCACTTGACAAACACTTTTTAGTAAAGAGCAATCGGAATAGAGTTGATTAACGGAAGCAGTTAATTGTTTTTATTCAGTTTAGTAACGGATACTGAGTTCTATAATATTCCTGTTCAGAACAAAAATGCTGAATGTGTCCGCTGTCGTTTGATGTACCGCGAAATTCCAGTCCTAATATCCGGTGCTGACACCGACTTCTTTCCACACGCTGCGGTGTATAATAATTGTGAACTTCTAAAGTGAAAGCCGTGAAATCGATTAAGCAGCAATATATCATGTATTTAATGTCGATTAATGTTCATGTAACCGGTCCGCATTCTTATTTATATTTAATACTAAAGTATTAACATATTCTTTTGTACTAATCTCCGTATCATAAGTTAATTGTTTTGTCCCGTTATATTTGAAGGTATATTATCTAAATGGGGACGTTTTTGGTTGATGTTAAAAAACATATTTCCGATATACATATAAATCTATCTACATTATACATCTTCACTTTCATTTTATTAAACATAATTGAAGAAAGAGTATTATTTTGTCAGATAAAATAAAGAACGGGTATCAAATGTTCTTTTCTTCACGAGTTTGAAGGCTAAATGAAGTGTGTGTTTATGTGAATTTATTTCGTTTGAAAAGTTTTTGTTTAGACTGTCACTATTGCCGTCGTACGCGTTGATGTCTTTTGTTTGATTCTTTCTTTTATTATTTACGATCGTACTTTTCGATGAATTTCTTCACGTCGATGTTTTCCGATTGTAGTTACACTGCAATTAAAATTTTATCCGTCCACTAAAACTTAATTTAACTAGTATATTTATATCACTTCTGATATAACCTGTGATTGAACACAGTGTTTAACGACTACCGCTACTAATCTCGTTATGTCCGCTATTCCCACGATTGCTTTGTATTACTTATAAAAGAAATGTTGTACCAGTTTCATGATCAAAATAAATATTTAAAATGTGAATCCACCCTTAATTTAAAATAATGTCAACATCTCATAAACATAAAAACATATCTCGTATTTCATCCCCACGTAGCGTTTTTATGTCTCTAACACAGGGAGACCCTCGCATAACAACAGTAGGCCCTACTTTATAATATTAAAAATGTGTTTGTAAAGATATCTGCAAGTTACGCATTCCTTAAAAAAAATTTTTCACAATTATAAATATCTATTTGTATAACTTGCACTTGCACTTTGTGAGAGAAGAGCCCGAGTCCCAGCAGTGGAAACAATAAGAAGTATGTCTATATTTTTAGTTACTTAAGTCGTTAACTCCTTTGTCATTTATTATTTTCGTTTGCCTTTTTCCAGCGTTGTTTCATTTGACAGATTCTTTTCTAAAAAATACCGTAAATTCCATAGATATTTAATAAAAAATTCAAATGTAAAGGTATGGCAATTTATTTGTACAGTAGTAGGACCTCAAGTAATCGTATGCGTTAAAATAATCAGCGCATGCCGTTCGTATAGCATCAGTTCTTTTCTAACGTTGCTTTTTATTTTCTATAAAGGGTTGTTGTAAATACAGCCCTTTGTTGAGGAAGAACTAAGGGCGCGTTAATTATTTTATACCCTTTTTATTTCACTTTTATTAATATGCCCCTCGTTCCTGTATATTTTAAACAAAATAATCGGTTTTGTTTTATATGGAACTCGGGCGTCGCGACAACAAACGAAACATTTCGTTTGAGAGAAAAATTTAAGTTTAAATAGTGTAATAACTAACTTTAACGTACATAATATTCTTTTACACGACGGTGTTATGAGGTGATCGGGACGTTCCGTAAGAGTAAGCGACACGTTTGTTCGTAGCGACGTGCTGTTTATATAGCTTAGACAAGACTTTATAGGTTGGCTTTAATAGAGGTTTAGTTTCGTTACCTTAAAAATTTTACTAGCTACAGCGCTCTTCAAACCGGAACACAGATATATTTGCGATGGTAACTACCGTGACGGCATCCAGCAACGGAAACCAACCAGAAAACAAGGATACTTGTCAATATCCTTGTTTTTTTGGCGCTATAATCCAAATATTTTAAGAGTGAGTTTGCTGATGACGATGCTGTGACGTACATTAAGAGTATGACTACTAATTCAATAAGACTATGTATAATTATTAATAAACAGCCTACTTAACGTTCCCACTGCTGGGGCATTTAACCACACAATATCCAAATGGTTGGCACATGTCACATGCCAATGATAGTTGCAGTTGGAATGCATCAGTTTCCTTGTAATTTTTTTCTTCACGGGAATACTATTTATATATCAACATAAAGAACAAAGTTTACATGTTAATTAAAATGAAACTGTTAAACGCAGTATTTACTGGTAACATCATCTCGACCCGTGGGAACTCGCGGCCCGTTGCTCCGACATAATCTGCTTTTGTTTACGTAAACAACATCTACTGGTTTAGAGCAACGTCTGTGGTATTTTGTTACCTTTTCTTGCATACTATGTTATATTATTCAGTTTCACATGTATTAAGTGACAATGACAGTAGAAGCCGTGATGATACGGTTTGTATGCCGGTCGAACACTCTATGTGACTTTGAAGTCACGGTGAGGGAAAACACTGTGTGCCAGGAACAAAAGCATTCGTGGATATGTGACATTGACCAACTCGCGCTTGGGCAGCGTGTCAATAAAAAGTTTTAAAATTAGGAGAAAAGACACGGAACCCCAGTAGTGGGAACATTAAGAGGATTGTTTATTATTTATTTTATTTAAGAGTTAGTGAAGCCATGGATAATCGAGCGCGCTCATTCGAAATACTCTACGTGGGCCGCCGGAATAAGGTGGCGCTGTTATGACGGCAGATTTCGAAGTAGCTAGCTAGGAGGCTTTGAAAAACTCTTCTACCAACTGAATTCCACAGTATGTGGTATCGGAATCGAATCGGGTTACCAGGGAAAAGTTTAGTCATTGCGTCTCGGAGTCAGATAAGTATTTTCTGAGCACGGAAGACTTGATTGCAGTCTCGGAGACATATAAAATTATGTTTTTACTACTAAAGATAGTATACATTCGTTAATATATTAAAGAACGATGGGAGTACAGCAAATTAGTCACTTCAGTCTAAAATTCTGTCCAGGGTAGGTAATAGCATGATTTTTTTGAAACATTTGTGTGGTAAATATGTTAACGTCGAATTGAAAATCTCCGAAAAGAATAGATAGAATAGTATCGAAGCTAATCACCAATATCACTTCAGGGTTTATATTTCCCGTCTCGTCGATCGATGGTCGCTGCGTCCGGACAAGGCGACGATGCGACCGCTCGCTATTGAAGATAAATCTCGGCAGATGGCGGGAAATCGCGTGTTTGTCAGTCAGTTTGGTCATTTATAGTGACGTGAGCTACAGTGATTACACACGTCAGTTATATTCTGGACCCTGCAAAAACCAATGAAATGGAAATGGGGACAGTTTTAAAACGTAAATTATTATCGTTTAGTAATATTTTTGAGTACTACCTATTCACTACCTCGCTATTCATTAATTTAATTATTCCAACATGTCACCTACAGAGTATAATAATTATTATGTTATTAAATATTCGGGTGCGCCTTAAAATCATGTGTTTTTCTTAATGTTTTCCTATATTTTCTAAATAGAATTTTTAAACAAAGCCGGAAGTTTGTATCACAGCGAACGGTTGTTCGATTCTGAACTAAATTTGAAATAGTTAAATAAATTCTTTAAATCCTGATGAAATAAAACCTGGAAAAAAATTGTATCGTCATCAAGATCCTTTTGAGAAAAATGTCAAGCCGGTTTCCTGATCCTCATTACATGATACCAAGTTTCTCACAGATTAATATTACCAAAGTCATAAATAAGTCTCATTAGTGAATTATGTTTATAGATTATACGTGTCCATATTTGCAGGTATTCCTTCGAATAACTTGTATGATTATTATTTAAAGATTATTTTAATATATACGATTTTCGAATGATTTCTCATTTGTGTTTGATCGCTGCCTAAATCTATCTTTCGATTCGCTTCTCTAGCTCGATGTATTTTCTCTCTGGTTGTAGAGTAATTTATTGTTGCGCGTAGCTGAAAGGTACGCACATGTACGGCTTTGATTTGTCAAAGCGAGACGCCAATACAGCTCCGCGCGCACGTATGAGTTGCACGGTGCACTCTTTGTTCCGGAAACAAAACCCATCGCTGCTCTACAATGGACGACGCGTCGTAAAGCGTCCCACAGCCGTTACTATTGACATTTACAGCTTGATACAAATAAAGTGTAACAATTGCATTGTCACGCGTCTCGATGGTGATGGGGTGCGAGCGACCAGCGCCGGCGGTGACGGTGATGGTGAATTAAGAATAGTTTATTAAAGTGACATCAGCTATGTTGTTCCGCGTTGCACTTTTGTAGAGCGGCTATGTTATACCGTCCGTATTAACTGGAAGTTCAATTTTCAATGCCTTCCCCGCATCACAATATTCATCACAGCTGTCACGCG
This sequence comes from Ornithoptera alexandrae, assembly GCA_029030555.1. Classification (NCBI taxonomy): domain Eukaryota; kingdom Metazoa; phylum Arthropoda; class Insecta; order Lepidoptera; family Papilionidae; genus Ornithoptera; species Ornithoptera alexandrae. The sequence goes on from JARDVY010000037.1 coordinate 353,162, forward strand.
AAGTTTGGTGAGCTGACGCGTTCGACGTGCACTGCTTACCGGTTTCCTTTATGTATTGTTATATAAATAATTCAAGTTTTATTTAATATTTGTGTTACAAGCAAAAATATTTTCATTGTTAACTAGGGGTGGGAAATAATGTTGGGGAAAAATAAATAACGTGCATTATTTACTATCCTCCTATATTCATTTACAACTTCTAACTAACTTCTTTCATTTTTCTTCTACTAATATACAGTTTTTTTTTATTCCATCTTTGACGATGATTGACAATCATAAGGGTGTTTGGATTGACGATGTAATACATACAACGACGCAGATTGAAATGACTTGAAAATACATGAGTTAACATAAAAAATTTAATGAAAAGGAAAAACAAATTTTGTCATTGAAACCACCATTTTAATCGAAACTGGTATCCACGTCCATTATTGTAATAAATACCCGCAAAGAACCCATAGAGATGAAGACGTCGTTTATCCGACGTCGCCATAAAAATGTCCGGCGCCGTACGAGCGTTACGAAAGAAATGCTTTCGCCGTCAAACCAGTTCAGATTGGGATCAGCTGGCGTTGTACCCGACCTCAAGTCATTTTTCTAAGTGCGAAAGCGAGGGCACCGGTGAGGGGTGCAGGAGAGGATTCGTTCGACAAGGGGTCGAATACAATGTAGCTAATATCAACGCTTGAGTATTAAAAGAAATACACTCTTTGTGATTCCGTTTCAGCAATATTTTGGACGGTTTTAAAAATAGAAATCATGTCATGGATAAATGTGTGAATTTGCTCATTGGCGATCATCGAATAGTTAATAACTTCCATTTCTGTGTACATATATAGAATTTTGTAGTTTTTATTGGGTTGCAAGCGGTTTGAATAAACTTCATAACGCGTGACACCGGCATCGCACTCGCGACTGGCATGTCAGTGATCGCGTCACGGAAACAGTTAATAAAAACAGGGATATGAATATATGAATGAATGGATTATATACAAAATATAACGGGCACATTATTAACATTGAGATCGGTGGAAGCGGCGGCGGTGCGCATGCGCACGGCGGACGGCGTACGGTCCGCGGGTTGTTTTGATCGTTTGACAGTTATTTGCAATGTATCCCCACACTACATATTATTTACAAACAGCACGCAATGTTTGCGCTTCGATCGTATAAACATGCAACTAAATTAACAATACACGTTACGACAAATACATTAGCAGTTGCAAGCTCATAAGATTTTTCGTTTTATCTCTTTGCACATATATTGTTTTTCTGATAGGAAGTACAATAGAGCCACTAAGGAAAGCCGCTTAGTATGATCTCCTGCTACGTGCCCCGAGACATATCCTGTGGTCACTTTTACGACAGTTGTCACCAGACCATCGCCGCTTTAGCTTGGATACTCGAAAGGTTATACGAGTGACGGATTACCTCATTTTGAATCTTATCCAGCAAATAAACTCCAAGTTTAGCTTTTTCCGTAGCTCCCTGAACGAGATCGCGATCGTGGAGAAACATGCTCAGTGTTTTATTATTTAAACTGATTTAATTTTTAATGTATCCAATCTCCATAGCGGGCTCTAATGATTGTTTATAAGTAGTTGTAGCAAAGTGTAATGAAGGGTTTAATCTGAGGCCGCTGCAATTGCATATGATTGTACGCAACTGATGATATTTTAATAGCGCATATTTGTTAGTTGCGGGGGTGTAAGGGTGTACATCCACTACGGCGACGCTTATATATTGTCGATGCATTGGAACGATAGTACACCTTAATCTGTGTATACATATAACAGACATATTCGTCATAGTTTTCGAAAGCCCGAAACAAGCGATCACTTTGATTTAACTGAATGTATAAAGGAAGATACGTCTTGGTTGCTGGAGACCGTTTAGCAAGATGCCACTGCAGCGGCTATTGCAATCGGCAAACGGTAGTGTACAAACACTACCGTGTTCCGGTTTGAAGGGCGCTGTAGCTAGTGTAATTACTGAAGTGACGAGACTCAAGACTCTTGTCTCAGGCGACGAGCGCAATGTGGTGCAACATATATCAGCCTAACTAACGCCACATTGTTATGGGCGGGCATTAGCCCTAGCTGATGATAACATGGATTATACCATTAAGTATTATAGATGAATAAACTAAAATATATCATTAAAAATAGCAAACAAGATAGCATTCAGCTTCAGCATAAACTTTAGCGCTAAAATGTAGTCAGTAGCAGCAGTTTATACTAGTGATGTACAAGGAAGAATAATCAGCCGTTCAGGTGAAGGTAGGCGGCAGCACGCGCGCAGCCATCTCTGGCATTTATCTGGTACGGACTTTCAATGGAATGGCGCACCGGTAGAATGTTCAGTAGCAACTTATCCAAGTGCGTGGAAAGCAGGGGCACACTAGAAACGTATAGTATCAATCAAATCCAACACACTATATCATAGAAACACTAATTCTTGTAGCTCTCGTGTCATCACGATTGTCAGCATCATCAATACTTAAAATGCATCAAGTTTTTTGCTAAAAAGAACAAAAGACACTTATGGAAACTTGTCCGTTCTCCAACGGCTCCAGTCGGTGCTACCATCGTTGTGAAGGAGAATATTTTGTGGACAGTTAGTAAACTGTATTATTGTTTTTTTTATTTGAGCAAGCGACATGACGAGGAAGATTTAATAAAAACAATATGACGCAAGTTAGGATAATATGCACTGCTCATTGTGCTTATGGCCTTGAGATGTAATATATTAAATTCTCATATTCGAGCGATTTTACCAATTTTCTTTTATGCGACGAATCCACGAGATGAGACAGATGTTCACCTGATGGTAGGAGACGTATAAGTCCATAACAAAGTGGCATTAATTATGATGATATATTGTGCTCGTCGTCTTGAGACATAAGATAAGGTCTTGTTGCTCCAGTAATTACACTAGCTACAGCGCTCTTCAAACCGGAGCGCAGTGATATTTGGACACTATTGTTTGGTGACACACATGGGAGATGCAATGGTATCCACCTAGAGAGTCTCCGGCAATAACACATAAATTTAATAGTTCATCATCAGCAGCAGCTGATGCAAAGGACATAGGCCTCTCCAGAGATCTTCACACCAATCGGTCCTGCGACTTCTCGCGACCTTCGTTTCTAGGGATTCATTTGGGGGGATTCGTGCCATTTCCCACCACGCTGGCTCATTGCGGGTTGGACAGCAACAAACAGCGCAAGACCGTGCTTTGTGTAACACATTACAAGAGACCTATGTCCAGCAGTGAGCGTCCAACGGGTGAAATGATGATGAAGTTTTAGAAAATATTTGCAACACAAATGTAGATAGCTCGGCCCTGGGGACTGAACAGATGTCTCCGAGTATGGCCGCGCCCGTGTCGGTATTCGACGTGTCGTGCGACAAGAAAGCCAGCACCGCTCCGTTTTCTAACGCGAGCCGAGTATTGCGGTGACGGCGCTGCATTAGCAGAGATAGCCGTAACGCACTCACGTGACACGAGCGGGATTTATAAGTCGCACTTACGGGTTAAAGAAAAATAAAACAATATAAATGTACGACACCTAATGGCAAGGGTCCGTGACAATGAAACGGTAGACAGGAACTTTATATTGCAACGTTTTAGGCTAATCATCTCAAGTCAACGATTATGTTGTTAAATTAGCAAGCTCTTGATTCTTGTCTTCAATACATTACATCTCTGACACCAGGTGTAATTGTTATTATTTTTCTAGCAACACTGGTGGTAACTCTATTACTTGGCAACCATTCAAGTACGTACCACGGGTAGGGGTTTAGTAAATTTAAAGGAGTAAACACAGAGCGTCTAATGGTTATGACATTGAGCGTATTGTGATGCTGTATAAACATTCGAACTATAATAAGTAAAGATTATAGAAACCATATTTATTTATTACATATTGTCAGCGCTATATAATTTACTCGGACGCTTTTACTTTCGTCGCGGGCGCATCACTTTCCTATAAAAGCGCGCAAAAACTGCAGCGGGTCATTAGCGATGTGTCAAACTTTCCTATGCGATCCTCTAGCGAATGATGCCAGTCAGCAGCAGCTCGGCACAAATGCTCGGGAACAAGTTGGTTAACTTGTTTGCTGCAATAATTTATAGATACCGCAGCCGCGCCTGTTTGCCGCTGTGCAGTAATTGTATATTACGTCGGTGTTCCCATTTGAACAACATCGTTATTAGACATTTACGATCGTATTTATGTTTTATGTTAATATGTATCGTGTTACTATTTACGTAGTATTAGACTATTGTGTAGCTTCGTACCATTAAAGAGGATTCCATACCTCTCACACATTCACAGTATTTATGATTCTAACTGCAGATAACAGAGCTGTGCTGGTATCTACCTGAACGGTCCCCGACAAAGCACCACTAGTGAAATAGAGAGAATATTCATGTATTTTTTTATTCAACACGTAAAAACTAACTTATAGACTGGTTAATCTTGGTTAATCTGCGGAGTATAGGAACAGTCTGCGGGCGTTACTCCCACATCATAGTTTCCGTTAAACGTGGGTTAAATGTGGAAATTTTAAAAAGAAGATTGAATAACTTTCTCGCAGGGTAGTGTACTTCACCACTAAATTTATGTATAATAAGATTGGTACGAATTAAACTGCTGTAACTTCAAGTCTCTTCTTTTTAATTAATTAAACCTGAAACTGAATTAAAGCGAACAGGAGTAGTTTCAATTTAAATATTTTTAAGATGTCCAGTGGAGACGGCGGGGGTAGCGCCCGTGTGGCTCGTCGGTTAGTTCGGCGAGGCCTGTGGGAGCGCGGACAATGCGTTCGCTTCACGGTCGGGCTCCGCTGGCGGCGTCGCCCTCCGCCCCCGGCTGCACCGCGCCTGCTCACCTGCCCGCCACGCTCCGTCTGCCGCGGCACTGGCTACCGCTTGCGGGATAACTGTCCGACTAACCGTCTCACACCAAACAACAACCGCGCAAAGAGTATCTAATTATGTAGCCCGTTTTATAATCGCAGTTACCTGTAACAACGTACGTGAATGAACGTCCACCTAAAAAGAAAATGGATAATGTCACAAACCACATATGGTACAGTAGGCATAACCTATTTAATTCTGTTTTCATAAGTCAATAGAATTATAACATATTCCTTAAAATTGAACAGGTCGCAGCAGTAGTGTGTAAACTGTATTCTGTTCCGACTTTGCTCTGTAGCTGGTGGGATTGCAGCACTGACGCAAGGTTAACTAACTACTTGTTGTGGCCAGAATTAATCATTTGCCAGATAAAACGCACAAAAACTTGTCGCTTTATTAAACAAAATTCTAATAATATGTTATTTATAATGTTAATATATATTTTTTTATTTTTACATTATAATATTGTTTATCGAAATAATTATTTTTTGGCAATCCTTTCGTATACCAAAAATCTAAATGTAACCGAGTTAGCGCCGGCTCGGTATTTCGTAAGTTATCACATATTGGAGCAAAAGTCAGGCTGGAACCGGTCTGATGGCGCGGCGGGCACGAAGAAAGTTTTTGCATTTTTTTGTTGTTGTTGTTGTTTTTTCTTTTTTAACTACATAATCACAACCCGGGGCCCCTGAGACCCAGAGCCCCGGTCCGCGAGTATGCGGAGTGCGAGCTGCAAGCTGGTGATGAATTATCTTCGCTTGAATTTAATTATTCGGATCGATGAATAATTCATGACGCTCGCCAGGGCCGCTATTAGAGAGCGCGCGCGCTGATGGATCAAGGGCAAGAGGGGGCAGATTTATGGAATGATGCTTATTTCTTTAAATACAATCTTTTGAAAAATGCTATAGAGAGGCAAGTACACGTTGTAAATAAATTGTTGTAGTTGAGTCTAAGGGCTCACAGTCGCTTGACTATTGGTTAAATGAAAATCAGGAGAAGCTTATGTTCTTCAGTCGATATCAACAGGCTAAAATTAAAAACAGAGACATCTTTTTTCCTAAAAATAATAGTGAACTTGTTCCTCTGTAAAAGCATACTCTGTGGCTGCAGATGCCGGCCCGTCGGTGCGCGTGGGCACGCTCCATGGGAGAGAGTGCGCTTCGAAGCGCCAGCGGATTGTCTACTTTTGTGCTGTTTTAAACAACGATTTTTATGAAAAATCCTAAAAAAAGTTTATATTGTACTTGATCCTATAAAAATTTAAAAATATCTTTTTCTAAAACTGCATAATAAGAACCGATTTCGTATCGACGTATTGGTAGTCGTAAGACGTTAGAATGTTTTTAACTTATTCATAAACCTTTAGAAATAAATAGTATTAAAACCTTAGTTCAATTTTATATGTACATATGCAGAGATTGATTTTACTCGTCACGAGATCTCCGCACCTATAGACGTAAAACTCAAAATTTGGTGAAGATATTTCTTATGACATTTAGAGGTCACCTAATAATGGACTTTACAAAATACCTTTCCCAAAGTGAGGGGTGTTAATAACGGAAAGGAGCCCGGGGGCGGCGGATTGACGACGAGCGGGAATAATTTTGATAAACTTTAAGTGTAAATTTCAAATCTAATCCTATATTAGAGCCAGCAAAGCGTACGGTGAACAATTAGTTATGTCTCCAATAATTATATACAGATCTATAAAATAAAACAATTTTTAATGAAATAGTATATTAGATATCGGACTAACAAACAACTTAATTTTTCTAAATTATCTTTTATATAACTGTAATTCCCGTTAACCACAACAACTAGGCTTCTTGTTAACTTTAACTTTATGTATACTTAATTAACTCCCATCCTTATCCGATTCGAAAGGATTTATGAAACCTGTTTAATAAACAAAATGAACGAAAAAATGTACTTCTAACGGGCAATGAAAACCTGATAAGGGAGTTTGAGAGGTCATAAATTTGCTGCATAACCGCACTTAATCACAATGATAACGTCCAACTCTACGAAGATAAACGGCATCGCTACTTAGCATCAGCTGGCGTTCGGTTAAGCAGTTAAAAAACTTTTCAATTACCGTTAGATACAAATTACCTGACATGTGTTAAAACAGGTGGTAGGTCTCTATTGCTGGAGACCGTCTAGGTAGCAACCGCCGTGGTACCTTCTTCTGCCTCTAAACAGTGGTATTCAAACATTACTTCGGTCTGGTTTAAAATGCTTTATAGCTAGTGAGTTTACCGGGATAAAGAGATTAGCATCGTGTGCCTTAAAGTGACACATGTAGATTCCCACCTAGCGCAACATACGTATGGGGAGGTATACTTTTACAGAGATCTGTAAATATATGTCACTAGAGAACATTTTAGTGATAGTAACAGTATTTATTGTATATAAACATTCCCTACACAACAAATCACTTTGACCATTTATGTTCCGATAAATCAGCAGCAACATCAATTTACAGCGCCTTAAAGCGCAATTTCTTTGAACGCGGCGTTTTATTTAATTCGCGCAGCAAAAAGCCTCCATTTTTTTTTCCCGCGCACAGATCCTTTTACGGTATTCGTTGCGTAATGGCGGCAAAAAACGGCCGCCAGGCTTTGCTATTTATTTTTAAACTGGCTGAACGCGCTGCGTACCAGGGATGGACTAATCACGCGACTAGGTTTCAAAACCGAGTATTTGCTATCAAGTACGCGCGCCGACAGGAGCTCCAGCAAATAATTTATGTTATTATTTATAAAGCGTATGTGATACTTTAAATTTTTTTATCTATTATTTAACAAGACGGCCATTTATGGAAGATTTTTATGTATGTATTTATATTAAATACTTTTTTACATGTACGTCAAACGAGTTAAATTTACATAACACTATGATGAAATAAAAAATATAAGTATTGTTCTCGTGAACCAAGAATTATTTCCGTGTACTCTTTGCTGTTTACGGCATATGTAAAAAGTTTATTTTTCCAATAGTATTTGGCGAATATTGAAAATGTTCATGGCATGTTATTTTAAAAATACTTGAACCAGGACTCCCTAGTGTTGAGTTTTACAAGTACGACTCAAGCTTACCTTGTTCCATCTTTACTGTCTCCAGTTTTTATCCTTCATCCGTTAGACGCGCGGTCTAGTAAAGGGAACTCTGATTTAAAGTTGGTCGTTGGTCTGATTTATATTAATATAGCTAATTCCTTACTTGTCGTGCACTTCAACTATATTTAAAATTGATGTCAACAGCTATCACTATTTTCATATTATATCTGTGGAAATGTATAAAATGACAAATCCAATTAATTGAGAGAATGTAGAAATAAAAAATAATTTTATTGCTTTTAGTTTTAAATTAAAAATACTAGAGTCCTGTACTGGAGAACGAAGGGTTGAAGGGTTCTGTAACTAGTGAAACGATTGTGCATGGGGGAACTTTCGCTCAACATAAGTGTGCATAACCCGTGATAGCAATTAGAATTGCATTGTATTATTATGGACAAGTGGAACATTGTGAATTCAGAATGCCTGAAGTACAACGGTGGGATCGTCGACCGATGTCTCGCTTTGCAAGATAATAATAGGTTTCAGGGCGAAGGCGCGGCGCCGCGGGGCAGCGTTACCGCTTTGCTAGATTCGCCGCCATTTTGTCTGCGTGCCGTTACTTCGGGTCCCGGTTGGCTCTTAGTTCGTCTGCAATCATCTCGTCATCTTCGGACTGTTATACCGACTTTGTTAGTCTTTATGTTATTGTTATGCCGCTCCAAATAAATCACTTAGAAGTGATTTGGTGGTAGATCTATTTTGCTGATGATAGTCTTTGGCCAAAGCAGCTCCTTTGTCGTCTAGTTATTATGCCATCATTACAAAGAGGTTTAGCTCCTCAGCTATGATTCGAACAGCATAGTAGTAAAATAACTCGCCGTTGTCAGATCGAGAGGAGAATGAACAGGCTGTAACAAGACTACTATGTTTTAGCATCGTGTATCATATCACCGATGCGAAGCTATTAAAAAACAATGTGACAACATTTATTCGGAGTTGGCAACCCTCAAGCGATATCTCTGGTATTGCTGGTGTCGCTGGTGTCGCTGGTACGACTGGAGCGCGGTGATTGCTCACCGTCGGGCGGGCCGCGTGCTTGTTTGTCATCTTAGTCGCATAAAAAAGAATTTATCGTTAATGCATGTACGTTTGTCTGTTATTTGCGTTATTATAACTGAAGTATTGAATCTTTTTTAATGAATTTTGATGTAGTCACGTAGAACGTTAGTAGACATTGAAGACAGTTGAAGTAATTTTTTTTCCACGGATGATGAAAGTAGTAGGTCATTCAACTGACAATAAATGGCACGCTCGCCTAAAGCCAAGTTGCGTTATGATAAACATTACACTTATTCCGTTAATATTATTACCCACGGCGACGGACGGGCCTTCTTTATAGGAAAATAAGCTCTGCATACACAGCAGCACTCCCTATGTCCAGCAATGGACGTCTGTCGGCTGATAATGATGATACCTTCGGTCTCTAAAACTACCTAAACAATATTCGCTCAAAGTATTCAACTAAGCTTTGACTATTGCAAAATTGCTGCCAAGTTAAGTAAATTGCGAAGTTAATAAATTTATTTTAAAGTATCGATAAGCACAGAGATTTCGGGGATGGTTCGCATACCCTACCCGGACCCTTAGTGCACGTCGCTCGTCAAACAGGTACACCAATGTATGCACACGGCTGTTGCCCGGCAGAAATACGACTGCGGCGGTATGTATATAGACGATCTCCAACAGTAGTCACTTACCACTAGCAGTACCTGGCTCGTCAATCTGTTTGTATAAAAAAAAATATACGAGTGTGTTTATTATTTTATTACACCTGGTTCAGCAGCTGTTTTTAATGAGTTTTCATTCGTATTTCAGTCGTAGTCATATAAAACTTTGAAGGACATTGATAACAAGATTTTTAAATGTATGTAGTTGTGCAAGTGTAGCCCCTAGCAAGGCTAGTGTGCAATAAATTAAATGAACAATAACATAAACACACTAGCGGCTTGTAATAAAACAAGCCGAGGCCATAACAACGAACTCGGAGCGGCGCGTCCGCAGCCAACCGATGTATAACGAGAGATAATGGCTTTTCTTTCGCTGGTACTCTGGAGACAATTTACGAAAATGGCAGGTAGCTCGCAACGCGGAACAGCAGCACATGCTGACAATATTAATTATTCACTCTCGTATTTATATATTTTTAACACATCTAAAATATTCTTTTCCTAGAGTTACTTATAAATAAATAACATTTTTAGTTACTTATAAATTAATAAACATTGTTTAAAAAAAGTTGTTTGATAATCATAGTAGAACTATGGTATGCTTAGTTGAGACCCGAGGAATTGTTTTAAATAAATAAATTAAACTTTGATATATACCTAGTCCGGCCATGAGTTCTGTTACAAATGTAAATGCATTGTTTTTTAAAGAAGCAATGTAATATTATTACAATGTATACATACATATATATCAGTCTCGGCAAACGATAACGACAATATTCTATTAGAAATGTCCGCCTCTGGCTTTTACACAGGCCTTTACTCTGTGTGGCCACGTGTCACGGAGCTATGGATTGTTGCACTGTCTCCAAGGGAAACTTACACCCCCGCCACCGCCACTGCTTACTGCTTGCTCCAAAGATTTTTTAAGAGACTCAATGTCGCCGTGTGGTTTAGAGCAGCAGCACGCCATGTCCTCTAAAACTGGCCATAATTTAAAGTCCAAAGAATTGAGGTCTGGGCTAGATGAAGGCCAGTCTTCAGCTCTTATAAAGTTCGGAACGTTGGATTCAAGCCAGGTTTGGGTAGTTCGTGCCTTGTGATCAGGTGCAGGTCCTGCTGGACAGTCCACGGCATATTTTAAAAAAGTGTATTGCTGAGAGGTTTCACAATATGATCCATCCAAGACTGTATCTTGATACACTTTTGTTGAAGTTTTCACTGCTTTTTCACAAAAATGTAGTTTTGTGACTCCTTGATAAGACACGCCCCACCAAACCATCACTGACGCAGGACGTTGATGTTGACCACGTTGTACCTTTCCGACTTGAACTCTTGCGCAGCTTCATTAGAGCTGTGAGCGTACACTTTATCATTTTGCTTATTGCAGTGTTCAGTGTTCTTCAATAGTGAAAATGTTTTCATCAGTAAAGAGGATGTTTCTGTGCCTTCCACCTGCCTGTTGCATCGCGACAGAAAGCGTTTTCATCGATCCACTTCATATATCCTTAATTGTAAAGATTGATTAAGGGCATGTCCTGCATATCGACTATGACCTGATAATCACTGAGCACCAAGCCTCAGGTATTGTTTTATAATTCGCGATACGCGACACAGCCCTAGCGGGAAACTTCATTTCTCACGTTAAAATTTTTTGATGTGCTCTCTAATGGGGTTTCGACGGATTCTGGCTTTAACAGCATAAACAGCCTTTGTAGTTCTAACGGCACACGGCCGCCCCGATCTTTTCTGGTCTTCTTCTGGACAGAGGAAGTGTTGTTGTATCTGTTGATCGTACGATACACGAACACACGGCTGATAGCAAGCTTTAGAAGTGTCTGGTATATGAGCGACCGGGCCGGCTCCGTACCCACTTTGTGCAAGGCGATCACTGCAATACTATTTTCTTTAACACCCCCACCCCATTCCATATTGTAATTTGATAATGAACACCAAAAAATATGTGAAACGGCGCAAAATTGAACGAAGTTTTTTAAATTATTTACTTGTTCCAAATTCAAAATAATTAAAAAGTAGAAAAAAAGAAAAGTTTTTATGTGACAGTATTTATGGGCACACTAGTCAGATAATATCTAAAGCTGAGCTCGTAACAAAGTATGAGGGTATGGACAATGCTTCGGCTCACTAAATAGGAAATTTTGTTTATGAATGTGTTGATTTTTGAGTTTTTGACGAAATTGTGATTTTTAATTTTTTCTATGACCGGACGGTTCTTGATATTTTTGTGATTAAATATTATTTTTAATCCTTACAAAATATCGAGTTACTGGGTGTGTCTCGTTGTTGCTATTTTTATCTATTTCCTGTTATTGCCTGTTTCTAATAAAGTCAGGAAATAGATGTCAATATTAAAGTAAAAACCTCTACTGAAATTTCTTATTACTGTTGTCTACCAGCTTCGTGGAAATATTATCGTGTTCTTGTTTGAATGACGCTATATAGACGTTGTCTTAAGGTATATGAGAACGCCGTGGTGCTGTGTAAACATCCCACTTGTCGCAAAAGTAGACAATCGACAAACAAGGTGTTGCGTTAGATAACCTTGACACCGTTACCACAACCACACAATCGCCGTGTTGAATGCGTGTGCGGTGGAAAAGGCAACAGCAATGAGCGTAATAATTATCGATTTTGTCCAATTAACACTACCGAGCGTTGTGTAAACACTTCCTGCGTTAGACAGGCGGGCCCGTAGCGCACATTATACGTAAATTACAGCATTCGTGTACACACGGTCCGAATAAAATGATATGCTCTCCATACTCTCACTCAGGAGAGTTCGAAGGGCGCCAGCGAAATGACTAACGTACCGCGGCGTATCTCATTTCATTGTTAGCACTCTAACTGATGCAACGTTATTATGGTGAGGTTTAATCTTAACATTAAGCGAACTATTATATTACTCTTATCGCTTCATTGTAGATACTTCCAGTGAATACAAACAGTTTGAAATGAAGCATTAGATTAGTATGTCCACATATGAACATTTGAAATGGGGATGTCTCTTGCACGGTTGCCTCTAATTCGGATCACGATATCTCCAATTACAACGTGAAAGTGTCAGTGTCACGTTACATTGTACAGTGTATTTGAGTAAGACCGGTAGCGATGGCATGCGCAAGATTCGATTCCCGATCGTCTGCGGTGGCGAGGTCACAGCTCCATCAGAAACGTTTGCGAAAGGAGTGTCGCATTAAAATTAGTGCACAATCACCCGAAGAGGTGGCGCAACCCTCGTAATACTGAAGTCGTTCTATTGATTCCGAAACAACATGAGTTGACGGAATGGAAGCACTGTTTTTATGGTAAATTTGAAAAAACACAACAAGCATCAAACTCCTCTTTACCTCTTTACCTCTTTACTTTAAAATCAAATCCGGGACTTTTGTTGTATTAAACAAGCAATGGGTCGATGCGCCCTTGAGACAAGTGCGTTAACTTTGTACATGGGATAATCTTACACTAATAGTTATTACGAGAAATTCTTGTGATATCAAATGAAGCTGTGTGCTAGTAAATATTTGTTACAGTTTTTATAATTATTGAGTAAGATATTATTGTGTGTTTATACGAATATAATTTTAACCATTTCTGTAATTATTTGTATGTAATTAATTAACCAGTTATTTCCTAATCCCGATTAACAACACTAACCGCAATATTTACACAACAACTGCTTACGCAAACAGCTATGACATGCGCAGTTTGATATCTTATCGTTGTTAAATTGAATGAATGCTGGTATCATTGCTTCAGACCTAGTGTGGAGGTCTTAAGATTCTCGATGTGTTTCAGCAGTAGGCAACTGTCAGATGATTATGATGATCATAAGCTATAAACATAAACAGTAAATACATGTACTTTTGCTGACGAATCGACGTCGACGTTAGTAAACGCATTCAATTATATGCGTTCTCGTTGATAAATAAACTTGGAAGAAGAAGCTTAACTTGAATTTTCTTTATCATGATTAAGTTTAAGTTTCATTCGTAAGACATAAAATAAATTAATGTTATATATATGGCACATGGCTCAATAAAAAGTACGTACATATCTATTGCTCTGCAAATACTCTATAAGTTTTGAAGGTCGGGGTTTCTTAGGCGAGGCCTACACCTTGTGGTGGATATCTCGGGACCCTTTCAAAAGCTCCAGACGATCATCATAAAGCCTTCAATAGGTGAAAATGTTATTAAAACCCTAACCTCCCTCAAAAGTAAATTTCAACAAAAAACATAACCACTTCAAGTAACCATTGTTTCGTGTGTTCGCTGAACCCGCAACTATTGCGGTACATGGTGGCCATATATTTATTATTAAGCTGATGGTACACAAGGCGGTGTGCCCGCAGGTCGCGCGAGCGCTGGCGGCCGCAGCCATGTCGGCGGTGATGAGCACACTGTCCATCATCAGCGGCGGTCGGCGCGCGCATCGCAAACTTACCAGGTCAGTAACTACCATGGCAATTTATTATTAATTATCCAGCTTCTTCATCATTCCGGTGACGTGTCCAAGGCATTAAATTTGCAGTAATGCAGGTAGTAGGAAGCTAGTGAATGCGAGCAGTGCACACCCGACTGGCGTAGAATTATTTGGAGGCCCTATATCCAGCTGTGAGCGTCTATTAACTGATGGTGGTGGTGAATGTAGTATTAAAAGATACGTTTGTCTTGTGCCTTATGTGTATGTTGATACAGGGTTAATATCACACATTGGAAATATTTCAACGTTGGGAACAATTTACTTCTTTTGATAGAGTTCTCACAACGAAACAAGTTTCACGTTAGACAATTGGTGTTGTTAGACAATAGGCGACTAAGCAGCGACGTCTGACAACGCCGTGAGATAAGAGTCAAGCGATGCTATAAATCATTAACTATTACTTTATTGTTTTGTGGAAAATGAGAGTGAGAAATAGAGCCTGGGGTAGCGGTGGGGAGACACTTGTTGCAGTGTGTGCAAAAGTTTTCCCATAGTTCTGAAAGCCTAAAAAAGGACTGCGTATGGCTTCTTCTTCATTCAAATCTAAATGATAGGCATGGGAAACGAGAAGCCATCATTTTTACTGTTTAAGACAAATAAATATATAATGGTGAATGGTGGATATCTCTTCAGAGAGTGCGTATTATATGTATATTATATCCTATTGAACCGGTAACGCCATTAAGTATGTGGAAGGAACTTTTATCTTCCTACGCCCTCCATCATTCTGTGTCAGCTTAATTCCGTCTTAACGGAATTAACTATGGGACTCCAAGTAACGAGTTACTTTATAAACTTACTCGTTACTTGGTGTTCCCTGCCGATGGTCCTTTTACGGCTTACTGCCAACTACAAGATCCAACCTTGTTCTGTGTGGTCCTTTTCAGTTTGTACACAGAACTATTATAGGAATCTAACAACAAATTAAGTTACTGGATGTTACCTCACGTTTCATGAATGTCGAGAAAGGATCGATTTATTTTAATGAATTTTAACCGCTAATTAACAGGTTATTCTCTGTTTTCTGAAAATTTTACACTCTTACAGCTCATCTGATACTGGGCTCGTGGACTCAGATTCAGGCCTGTTGATAGGTTATTTTTAATTTAACCCATTGATCTTTATACTATCGGCACACCCTTGCAAATCTGTTGACCCGGTTTTAATCTATGATTTCTTTTGCTCGAAAGGTGTCTCATCCGATGGTTGTCTGCTGTTATTAAAAACAATCCTTTATCATCTCATCATTATCAGCCGACAGATTTCCACTGCCGGGCATAACCCTCCCCCAAAGATCTCCACATCGATAGATTCTGCGCTGCCCCTCTTTTATATTTTTTTAGATATTTTTATTTGCACAGTTAATATAGCAATTTGTGATTAGCAGGAGGCTATACGATCATATCTATATATCATCATCAGCCGGAAGACGTGCACTGCTGGACATAGGCCTCCCCTAGGACATAGGACGTGGCCCCTTACTATCGGCCTTATACAAAAGATGAAAGTCACCTAAAGGACTATGGGGGAACAAAGGGAGAATGGGAAGACAAAGGGCTTTGTTCGAAGTTTCTCGACGTGATTGAATCAGAAATACGGAGATCCGCAGAAGAACTAAGGTCACCGATATAGCCCAAAAGATTGTTAGATTTAAGTAGCAGTGAGCAGGGTATATTGCTCGAAGGACCGACGGTTGATGGGGCAGTACCGTCGTGGAGTGTCGCCCGCGTACTGGTAGACGTAACGTTGAGAAGCCTCCCACAAGGGAGACCGACGATCTGGTATGAATCGCGGGAACCCACTGGATGTGAGCAGCGCGGGACCGATCGATGTGGAGATCTTCGGCGGAGGCCTGTCATATCTATATACACGTATTTCATTATCATCATTGACGTCCAATACTTTCCCCAAAAACCATATCATCGAATCGGTCTTTTAATCTAGAGTCCATTAAAAGCGCTTAATGTGTCATATTTGGTATTGCTATTTATTGGTATGATACCCAACAGCGCGCTGGTGTGGTGGCCGCGATGTACTGCCAGAGACCGTATCGAGGTGGAGTTATCAGGTTGCGACGGTCGCTGTTTACTCTCAAATCATGTGCGTGTTTGTTTTAATTACAAGTACAAACAAACACAGCGGACATCAACATGCGTTAAGAGTCAATGGTCACTTCAAATAAGGGCTAATAAGGACTTTCCCCCACCAAAGATAACTTCCTGATTCATTTATGTACGATCTGAAAGCATTCACTAGTTATTCCTTTTAGGAATATAGAGCTTACATAGCTTATATAACACAGTACATTTCAGAAAACTAAAGCTATTGTTAGTTACTTGTAGGTTTATGGCATAGGTTTCCTAAACACAGGCAATTTCTTGTGTGGAGAAGAAGGTAACACTTATTTTTATCAAGAGGTAATCTTCAGAAGAAATCTTGCTTCTCCGAGGAAGACAAGGGCATCTGTACATAAGAAATCCCCTCCGCGAATAGACGGTAATCCTTTAGATTACTGATGCAACCTTCCCGCAACATCAATGTTGTTGAAATAGTTGTTTAATTAATATAAAAGTTCTATTGAAATATGTTAAAAACAACGTTTTGTGTTTTGTATGTAGTTCACGTAAATCGGGACAGCTGTCCGACGCCGGCGAGGAGCGGAGGCCGCCGCATGAGCTCAGCAAACAGCAGCGCTCCACGTCGCTGGTGAGTTGTTCCGACACCTCTTCTTAACGAATATTCCCTGAACGAGTCCGCTTGGCAAAAGTTGCTGCTCTAGAACCATGGATACTACAGAAAAAAATTATACCCAATTCAAACAGTCGAGTTGTGCAAAAAATTGCACTCTCCATATCATATCTAAGGCTTTCACAAACTTTTAAACAAACTCGCCGGGCCCACCGTCGGACCCGTTAAGTGTGAAGTTCGACTGGGGGTTGCGGGGTTTATCTAATAATCATTTTAAATATATTTTAAATCAATTGTGCAAAAAGCTTGGTATTGTTTAAGGGTAGAGGCATTGTACTGCTTAAACCAGGTGAAACGGGTAAAAAATCTTTTATATTATCGGTATTCTCAAGAACTGGCGCATCCATAGTCTGCTGAGTGTACTGGTGAGACTACATATGTTGTTATTTTCATAACTATTTATGTATTTCACAATATATTTTGTAAATTTTTGCTGTACTCAGTGTTTGATCTCACAAACAATTGCTTCTCCTTACGTCTTGGGTTGACCGGTGGAGTGTGCATTAAATCTGTCTGTTGTATCCTTATTTTTGAAATGAATAAATAATATGCACTAATGAAGAGATCAACTTTGATATGAAGTATAATACAATTTCTTACATATTCTATAAAAATCTTTTCGTATTGCTATGTAAAAATACAGATTCTTAAAATTTGCGACCCTCCTGTTTGTAGTAGGTTACAAATACTTTAACAGCTTTCTTGAAAATCCGAATAAAAAACCTTTTTACCACGCACTCGAGCGGAAGGCACCTAACATTTATTGTTGTGGGAGTCTCGGCTTGGTTCTGAACAAAGGTTGTTAAATACAACCAACCAACCAACCAACTACCAGCCATCAGCGCCGACGGGAACCTGCTTCCGACGGAATTACTTAACATCACAGTCGATCGAAAACAAGCCGTTGTATGTTAATAGCTAACTTATCAAGGAATTTATGAGCGGTTTGATGCTTTTTCGAACGGCAATTATAAAATCTGTTTCATTTGATACCCCGCTTGGGTGGGTGGCGCTGGTTTGATCCGTGTAGCCTTTTTAACTCCATGACGGTTAACGTTCTGATGATGTTCATTCATTTATTTATGTTTATTCCTTTTTTGTATATTTAATTATGTATATCAACATTGGGCTAACATATGAACTTAAGTGCACTGCGCCATGATAACTTAATAATCTTGTTCGACACAACTAGTCATTACCATCATTTCCGCCAATCATCGTCCATTGCTGAACACAGGCCTACTCCCAATTGCCAGTCTGAAAAAATAGTACTTTATGCACTCTACCACACTTGACTACGACTTATAGTATGAACTGAAACCGATAAGCAGTACAGATGAATGGTTGCGAATTCAGTTTGTGGTTGTTCAGCGGCACTGACTGAACACAACCTTGGACTAGTTCAAGTCCTGCATCTCTACGTCAGAAACATTAAGGACGAATAGCAACACAACGAACGACACCGTACTTTTCTAAGAATCTCTAACAGCTTTATACCTTACTTAACGGAAAACAGAACAAAGAAACTCATTTAAGTTGTATTCTCGGTCGAATGAAGCTCATCTAGCTGATCACTTGCATCAATATAACGCAATAATTCGGACTCCCTACTGCGTGACAGTAACGGCGCGGTTGTAGTTAGATTTATTACCGTGGGGGGCCACCTTCAAGTAAATCGTAAACAGCGCGTTGGGGCATGGCATTTCGTTGTGAACACTTGCGCGGTTATCGAAACTAAGTAAAGTTTGTTAGCTTGAATGGCTAAGTGAGTGTATACTTTGTTACATGGAGATTCCTGGTTCGATTCCGGAGCCGTATGTAGAGTTTGGTCGGTGCGTCATGTTATAAATGTGTCCTCATAACACAATCGCTGTGTTCCGACTATCAATGCACGTGAGCCGGAGTATTCTGCAGGAAAGGACTTTGCAATCCACTGTCTCATTATTAAAAAATAATACGTATTAACGAAAATACTCAACAAGTCTTTTTTTAAAAAAAATGTTATAACGATTACAAACGGACATAGACAAACGCACAAAATATGACCAAGTATAAAATTAAAACTTTTCTATTTACTCACACTAACGTTTGGATTATTTTTTGATTTACTCGTAAGTATATCCTTAACTTCAGGTAAGCTCTATGCAGGCAATACCTAAAAAAGGGACCAAATCTTTTCCAGAATTTCAGGAACCTGATATTCAAAATCGAGAGCAGACTTCATTTTAAACTACAAACTTAATTGTTATATGCATTCATTACTACATGTGTTTGAAACCAAAGAGCGGGATGTGGTGTAATTCATTATTGTGGACGAGCGTGTCACTTGCCATTGGGTGAACATCCTGCTCATGTCATTCGCTCATTCGGATCACAAATGTAGGTAGTCCAATAATTATACCACTTCCAGAGCATTACGGTGACTGCCTACAGAGTCACACGTTACGGTACAAACCACCGCCGCGATGGTATCTACCTAGACCTACTCTTGCAAGGGAAGGGTTATGTATCAGTTAATATAAATAAAATATATTTTATTATTATATCAGATACATATCACCACTACTGGACAAAGCTGGGCTTCGAAATGAAACAATTAGATGTGCTATTGTTGCAGACAATGCCCTCCGAAACACAATTTCGAAAGTAGGCAGCAGTTCGAGAGGCTGACGTGGCTCATTACCATATCCACAGATGGAATAATCTGCTCCTTTGTTCCAGCAAACCTTGGAGGCGGGCGGGGTCGTCAACCTCGAGAATCTGGAGGCGAAGGTCGGTACAGCCAGCCCCCGCGGCGACGCGCGCCGCTGACAATAATCTCATTATTATAAAGCGACTTATTATATAGCTATTGACGAGTATATGGTGCAGTTGGTTGTGTGTAAATGTACCAGAACTTTCAATTTTAATGTGGTTTTTTTTATTCTACGAAGTAAGGAGACGAACGTGACGTTCACTTGATGGTAATACATTCGCCTACAATAACGCAGTGCAAATTAGAATGAGTGCACTACACCGCATTGTGCACGTCGCCTTTAGACATAAGATTTTCAGTGTCGTTACCTCCATAATTTCACTAGCTACAGTGCCCTTCAAACCGGAACACAGTAATGTCTGCACACGACGTACTCACACGGTCTCCTCAACAGAGACCTACCACCAGCAAAGCGTGGCGCGGGCCCGCTGTAAAAACATTATAAGTTATTCGTTCGATATTACCTCCATACTGTAATAACTAACAGTAATACCAATACAACGATCATTTCAATTAGGTTTTAATACCATACAATTTACTAGTAACAAAAATATCTGGATAGCAGTAAATTTATTCGAATCCATACCTGTGGACCCTCGAGGTCCGCGCGCCGCACACTGACACACCACGCTATATAAGTCCGACCATATACCGACGACCGTCGTCACTTCCGCTGCTGGGGATGGATGTGCTGTAGTAGACCTCAATAATCTAAAGATTCAGATCGCAGTTTGCTAAAGTACCAGGTTTTGTGGACTTTCGGTAGTGATGTAGAGATTTTCCGAAACCCTTCGAGCTGGGCACCACACTCCTAACAGCATCGCTGTGTTCCAGCTGTGGACACATAACAACGAGAATAAACCTGTTACCAAGGAGTTACATCCTTAATATGATATATTTATTAAACCTTCTTCGCACCAATTTGTATGCTTCGTTGTGAGCATTAATCTCATCCAACACGATCTAGGAATACTAGTCTATATTTGAAAAACCTAGACAACTAAGTGTGGAGTCGGTCAGAAGTCGCCGCTGCAGTTTTTCTGACCATTAACGCAACGGTTTAGTTAATCCATAGTTATATATCGTATCCGCTGTAATTAGTAACGAAGTTTTCCTTTAACTGCGTACCGTAAACTGGTATTTTTTTATTTAACGGGACGAGGCGGACGTTCACCTGACTGTTGAGATGTACGCGTGGCCATAACAATAAGGTACCAGGTGGTAGTTAAGATGTTTACACGGAACATAGAATGTTAAGTATCGTTACTTCAATAGCTTCCCCAGGCACTGCACTCTTCAAATCAGAACGGAACAAATAAAAGCGCAGATTGCAGTGTACGAGTACAGTTAATTTAAATGTATTAAACAAGCGTATTTTATTTGCTGATGTTTAAAACCCCAGCGTATGTGGTTCCGTACGCTGCTGATTGCGCCGTAGGCTACACGCTCGTCTGTATCGGAACATCTCGTAGAGAGTGCAGCGGCTGTGCTGCAAGAGTATTTATGGCTTTTATGCAGCGTTGCCCACTCTTTCCCAACCATTGTGCCCGAGTAGTGCAAGCGATAATTTGTTCTCTCATGGATTATCGGACGCGATACGCGACGTGGAATGGCGCTTTCAAGTTTCATAAGGGTTTATAGTGCGCAGACGTATTGCCATCAACTTATTACTATTCTATCATCTTAAATCCTAACGTGAAAGTGATCCTAATGTGGCATCGTATTGTTACGCGCTACTTTGAATTAGATACAATGATACATTGCTCCGAGATAAAAATTTATTCCTGGCAACAAATGTCTAAATAAAATACTTTACAAGTCCATCACCTTGAAATTTGGAATGAGACTAATCATCTATTCGCGGAACGTCTGTATAAATGTTGTACGCCTTCTACTCTAGAAATTTCTAGAGATCATAACTAGAAATTTCCAGAGAAGTCTTTTTGTTCACCGATATACTCGCATTGTGAATTACTATTACCGACGACTTATTGTTTATTCTAAACTCTCAGCCGGGTACCTGACTCTTTCTCCAGAATATTCGCACGCGATGATGATATCCACAACTTAACATAGCTGGTAAAGGTCAGAAGGGAAGTTGCTGTCTTTTGCCTAGAGTTGTACCTGTTTTATAACACGCGAAGGGTATATTTGCAACGGAAATGTAATCTGCCTCTTCACGCAAGAAAAAAAACTATTCAAGGGCATTTCACCAGGTGGTTGCCTATTTAAAAGCGCGATTTAAATGTTTACTACCTATATACTGATAGGAGTCCACACCTCCATTGTCCACATTGGCTTCCGGCTTAAAGAGTGCCGTTGCTAGTAAAATAAAGACGATGAGCTCAATGTGGTGCAGTGTATATCATCCACGTTGTTGTGAGCAGGTGTGTACTCGTAACTCGCCAAGTCAACGTCTCGCTCGTCTCGTTGAACAAAATAAAAGTTGTGCGCAATAGATAAAAGTCAGTGAAGTTGTATGAGACTGTTGGCGTCACCTTGCGCACGCGCCGTCGTGTGGAACGGAGCGTGGCAGCAGGAAACCGCGGCGCTAACGATCGCCCACGCCCACCGCCGGCCACGAGGCCGTCGCTGACCCTGTACTCCGCAAACCCGCTTTTGACAAGATGAAAGTTTTTGTCGTAGAAGTATACACCTATTGTACGAGCACCTCACTACAACTATACCAGTATATTACACATTCGGTTGAAGGTCGTTGCGGTGGACAAATAGTTGCCACTACTGCCGCTGGCCGCGTTAATAAAATATTAAGTTACGTATAGCGAAGACCTAAGCTCGCGCAATGGCAAACGCTTCCTGTGTATCTCTACAGCTTAAATAATAATCGGACCTCATGCTGGTGCGTAGGTTAGTTATTTTATGGACCTCAGCAACCGTATGCAAATCGCACAATTGCGCAGCCGCAGGATTCAAGATGATAATTATTTGTTCCCCTACTACTACGTACGTACTATTTTTCAGCATTACTTGTTAAAGTATTGATTATTGCAATTGAATAGTTAGTATGGCATAATCATGCTTTCCTTTACAGATGTGCAGTAAGAAATGTATGCCAGACGATATATTATTTATTTATATACTTTGTACACGAAGTGAATAAAGGTTCCAGTTAAAATGCACAGTCTAATATAATAATTAACGTTGCTCGTGTAAAGTACGTTAATCACATCTCGAATCAGAAGTTGCATTAAAGGATTCTAAACGTTTTCACTGTAAGAAACTTACCCGGGTTGATTTCGCTGGACATTACTCTCTTTATAGCCTAATTACAAGCTTTGAGATAAAATTGGTCGCAAAGCCAAGGGCGATCTGCGAAGCCGTATCTGCGTTTAGACCTTATTTATGGTCACTCCCACAGTGACAACTTAATGTGCGTGGTGAATGTGAAGATAGCAGTAAATTAATTGAACATACATCAGGCTTACGTCAGATGGGCGGATAGGACAGGCCCCGGCACTTAGCTGGCGACGAAACCAGGCTGTCGCACCTCAGGGCTGTGCAGTGCTCCTTGCGTTATCTAACTGTCTGTTCATGCGTGTACCACTGCGTGCCCCACTTTATACTGTTTTCGTGAACAGAGTAATGATAACATTTTGGATATTTAGTTCATATCCAATAAAAATGTGTAAAGATACTTTACGATAACCTATAAAGTTTAGTTAAGTAATAATTCAGCATTAGTTTGCAAGAGAGTGAAGGAAGCTTTGAAAGCATTATCCATAGTTAATTCTATGAAGTTCCTACTTGTTGCAACTAAAGACACAAGTATGAAATTCAGTACCAGCAGTACGATCATCGCTTGCGCTGTTGAACATATACGTAGCTATTGAACTGTGATACTAGCAGCTTAGCTTCCTCTGGCCTTAGCTGCATCGCAAAGCTACAATTATGAAGCATTTATCACAGCACGGAGCAGCACCGAGCGACGACTGGCGCTAACGATTGTAGGGACAACATAATAAATTACCGCCCACCACCACCACCATCACTATCACTACATCGTTCACACGTTTTATTTACTATACTATAATTTTATAATCTAACAACGTTGTTAGATAACAATTGGTTATTATGAGAAATGTGGCTACGAAAAAGTTTTTTCTATTGGTGTTGACTGCAGAACATTAACAGTAAATTCTAAAGGTGATACTTATGTGCTGTCCATCAATGTTCAGATCTAGAGAGACGTTACAAATATAAGGGCCTGCCGGGGGCCTCACTAGCTAAAAGCATCATATTATTAATTTGGTGTAATATAACATAATAATATACAATTTCCCCCCGTCTTGAACGTGTACACTTGGTCCGCTTGTATTTTTCCATCTGCTGCAGTCTTGTTGTTCGAATTGAAACATTAAAAACGAATAATATGTTATTACACTCTCAATTCAATGTTCAAGATTAATTTATCAAACAAAGAGTAATATATTAGGTAGCTTTTGTTAACAGTGTAGACATTAATTAAAAAGGCCACATTATTCGGCTGTTGGGACCTATATCACAAATTCACACTATTCTTTCACAACAGAACTACGTTCTCTGTCAAAATTCAACTGGAAAAGTTGGTACCAAGAAAGAAAACATATCACAGCTATAGATAATCTGTAAACTTATAGTACCATAAGTTAGCAGATATTAGTAGAAACTTTTTGTAGTAATGGAAGAGATTAAAGTGTGTTATGATGATAGATATCTATGTTGTATAACGGTGGTCGGCAAACTTACTACCCAAAGAGCCACATATGCAAATTAAAACGATGAAAAATAATTGAGAGCTAAATCTGTGTGTAAATGTAGTAAACATTCATCATAATTTTAGAGATTCGTTAAATGGCCCATGGCAAGCCCGTAGGAATCTTGTGCCAGAGCCACACTCAAGAGTTCAAGGAGCCGCGTGCGCTCCGGAGTCGCACTTTGCCGAACTCTGTTATATACAACCAATTATAAATTTGACTTTATTACCCGCGTAGGAAAAAGGCCAAGTGTGAATTGATTAAGCTTGATTCAGATGGCGAGCATAGAGGTGTCCCTGGCTGGGTGCAGGCGGCGCGGCGGGGCGCGCGACGCCGCCAGGGAACTGGACGCGCTGCGCGCCGCGCTGCTGGACAAGGACACCCTTATACAGAGGTACAGGGCTCGCGGTGACACGACAACAGTTTCTGGACATGTTTAGATGATAAAGCACTGACTTTTTTATTATTCCCATATAAAGTTTGTTCCCAACAAAAAGAGCAAGCCTGTCTCGCATATGCAACAGTGGAAGGCATTGAGTGATAAAATATACTGCCTTTCAAAAACAATGCTAATGATTGCATTGCAAAAGACCGACCACAATTCCACGTCTGCTACATACTGCAAATATATAATGATCCAACAAAACGATTCTCAAACAGCCTGAAGAAGCAGCTGAGTGCATCGCTAAGCGCGGCACGTCTCGCAGCCCAGACTTCGTCACCGCCAGCCTCGCGAGCCGGCCAGCACGAGGAGTCACCGGCGACCCTCTCCGCCGAGGAGCGACGGGCGCTGGAGGAGCGCTCCGCTGCCATCAACGCCGACCTTGAAGCCAGAAAGAACAGCATACAAGACCTAAGAAAAAAATTGGAGAAGACGCATGTTACTGAGTTAGTACTAAAAAACAATTAATTACTTTTGATAATAACGGTGTTGAGATTCTATTACTAAGTTGCAATCCTTCTCAACAGCAACATTGACACGCGCATCCAGCAGGCGGAGCTGCAGTACCAGCTGGGGCGCGAGGAACTGGAGCTACTAACGTTAGGAGAGCAGGCACGCGCACTCGCGCAGCTCATCGAGCACGCGCATGCGCACGCGCACGCGCACACCGCCCCGTTGTACAGGTGACTATCGCATTTAATAGCCCTCAAACGTTTACGGTGCATGTATATTGTTACGGATTAACGCGGACAGCTGGTGAGCTTCCATAGTACCACCTACAGCTACATCATTGTTGTTATTAAAACAAAATGCTGTTTTGACACTACCGTCAATATTATCATTATTTATTTTTTAATTGTAACGAACAGATCTAACGTTTAATGGATTTCACGAAACAAGCCCCGCCGGCCGCCATCGGTGGGAACAATAATCCCCTCGTCTCCGGCTGGAGATGCACCTCCATTGAAAGCATACGAGATAACGCCTGTGTGAAATCAACAACTCGTGGAAATTGTGTCAGAGTTAAGGATACCGCGCATTTCGCATCAGATCATCATTTGAGCCTGCACATACCAGTATATTCCGTGCTCACGCTTTCTACGAGGGTAACTGACACAGTGAAAACTGTGTTTCTTTTTTAACTAAATAACTTAGGATCTTAGTCTGGAAGATCAGATAAAACTCCCGAATCAAAAATTAGGTTTTTTTTATAATTTGCATGAAATCCTGCATCACAAGCTCACACACAAACAGAGTTACAAGCATTAAACTTGTATCACCTTTCTGTTGCGTCGGGGTTCTAAGACAAAGATCTAATAACTATCGAGACGTGTACGGTACAAACGACAGCGCGGCTCGTGACCCCCGATATACATCTTCACACGATCCGAGCGCAGATGAACTGGTGCGACGACAACCATTAACTCCAGCACGAGTTACGATACCCTCCCATTGTTGCGAGGAGCTGCGGCCGTCGGTTCACTTTCTATGGTGTATCTATGGGAAGCATCTGCCGGAAAGAGGGTCAATCTGTCGATGAGAGGAGCTGTACTAAATGATCAATTGTCAGTAAACCTAAAGTGCTGTTCCTTTCTAATAGTTTTTTTTTGTTTTTTGGTAGGTTTTAAACTGTGCTATTTCATATATTAATATGAAACAACATCAAAATTTTCCAAAGTATCTATGGACACTTAAATGAACTTAACAATTATATTTTTCTACAGAAAAATAAATGAATTTGCAACTCCTGGTAGTGGCACGCATTGACGAGACACGCCATAAAATTAGCACGGCTGGAATATTCACACAAGGTATTAACAGGTATCATCAAGTGAACCCGTTGCCGCGGCCGATCCCGGCCCTGATAGAAATACAATATTCCCGATAAAAACTACTTACCACTTGCCGCGCAGCACATACCTACTTAAGTAATCACTTAATCGTCTTATAGACTTGAATCGATAAAACATCATCTCTATATGTACAATAAAACTGGATCGAAGTCGGTCAGCCGTGTACAAGTCACCACGCCACTGGTACAGCCGCACACACAGACAGACATTAATCTGATATAACTTAATTCCACAGATTGCATCGCATTCATTTAATTATTTATTACCGCGACGTTTCGAGTGATGTAAAGTTCTGGGGAATCGGCGATTTGCGCTGATGGTTTCGTAGCATCCAAATGTATACATCAGATTGGATAGCCCATGAATCTATGCTTAGTTTTATTTAATGTATAATAATCGAATAAACATGAATTCTCGTCATAGATAAATATTATAACTTTAGTCTGTTCGAGACAGTTACATAACAGGTACACCGCCAGTGGATTTTCGTAAAGGGAAGGTGAACCAGTAAAAGTAATAGAATAATTTCATTGTAATCTCATCTATAGAAAATTTCATACATATTAAGAGAAATTCTCAAAGCCAATGCCTCCAATCCCATTGTCACTCTACAAAGCGTTTCGGCAAGCTCAACCGCAACTTCAATCGAAAGTGCGTCTGCGGTGGGGTTAGGTTCAGCCCCCGAACCGCCGCAATGATGATTTAGATCACACTTTCACTATCAAATCTAACTTTTTAAGTATACGCTGTGAATTCGTTGCACAATGATAATTTCCCACAGTTGTCAAGAGATAAAGATACGAATACCAAATACAATAAACGCGAAACCATTCATCTGACTCGATGACAACATCTCTTCAGTTTAACGTCAGCTCTTTTCCTTTTAACGTAGTGTTCGCTAGGGACGATTTAAGCATATATAATAACTTTAAACTCACAATTGTTTAAGGATATTCATAATTTTATTACAAGAATGACTTAATTAATTCCGGCAAAGTGGGCCATGAAGTAAGAGAAACGGCGAGCAGCACTGCGAATTGTTTATAAATAATGCATTTCTCGTCGCCGCGTCCGTGGCCGATGCAAGGGGAGTTATATTTTTTCATAGGAAATAATAAATATAAACGGGCAGCCGACTGTCATTTATTTCGTTTTTTTTTTACTTTTTTTGTAGTAATTTTATCTTCAGTTCTGGAAACATGGAATATTTAGACTTTCATGTACGTTAAATTCCATTATTCCTATTCAGAACTCGCAAGAATCTTTATAACTTAGCTTCCAATGGTCAGCAATGTGTACTCCTCATGTTGCAGTAGTCCATGGGTGTCGCTGATCATTTACCATTATGTGAGCCGTTTGTTCGTTTGTCTACTTTTCCGATTGAGCTTGTTGAAATTTGATACAATTATCCCATGAGACATTTTATCTCATGAGTATCCTGTGCAATCATCGTTAATGTCAATCTTTATTCATTCAGCTGCAACTTTAATATCAATAGGGCATCTTAAAGTCGACCAAAATAACTTTACATATTTCGTAAATTAACTAAATTAAAATATCATGAAATCCATTTCTACTCCCAAATTGTATTGCAGTATCCCAACATTGTAATATTCCGATTTGTGAGGCGACTTGATGTACTTTATAATAAAATGAGGTTTAAAAGATCTTTACATTATACTTGACTTCTCGTGACAAAGCTGCCCTTTCACATTCTCCTTCGACATAAGCATGACCTTGAGCAACAAAGATCGTTTGTTGATGAAACACAAATGAGGATCTAAGATATTGAAGCATCCTGTTGGATTAAATATCAAGCAAGAATGGTAATAAAAGACAGCAATTGTGAAGCGTAGGTGTCGACTGCAAGACCCTTCGCGCCAGGGTTACGGTGCCCATTCTTTGGTGGAATACGTACAGGGTTATCTAAACGAGTATTTACACTTTAAGTAGACTAATATCATTTTTTATACTTCATATAGATGTATGTCAGTCGTATTCATCATCAATATTATCTCTATATAATAAAGTCCACTGCAGAATATAGGCCTCCATAAAAAGGAGATCCCTGATTTGTTTTCGGAGTAAGTAGTCTATCACGACATACCAACGTAAGCTAACGACACAAGATTCATTAAATGTTCTTATTAATAATGTGTTTATATAAAATTGTAATTATTTACCAACTACTTATATATATATATATATATATATATATGTATTAAGCACGGCAATATCAGGATAAAGTTATGGTACTGCTGCTTAACTTTAAATGAACGCCTCAGGAAACGTCTTGTACAGTAACTTGAGAGTTTACATAAAACTGAATATTCAACGAAAATGGTATAAGCAATGAACCCAGATCCGCTACAGAAGAAACTGGAGTATTCTTACGATATATAAATTTCATAATCAGAGTCCGCGATATCTATGTACTCGTATTAAGGTAATAAAGAACGATTTCGTGACCTTATGTAATAAGAATATCTGATCATTAGATCGGAGCACAAATTATGCAAAAGTCGATGCAGAGCACTTACTTAAGAACCATAGCCTACGCGGAAGTGCAGTCTTCGTGTCTCCCACACGGACACCTAAACACACTTACCAACTGAACTTCCCACTGACGCAAGATTAGTCGCACCCGATCTTTTTTTTCGTTTACAATAACATGATATTAGACCTGATTTTGGTTACGGCTGATTTACAATGGCAGAGGTAGCTAACCAGACCGATTTCAAAATTCCTACCACAACCAAATTGTATAAATTGTTTCCGGAAAAGGGACTACCTACTAGTGTTACACGACCAACGTCGCTGAGCTGTCACGGCGATCAAGTCTGATAGCTATGAATTCATTTACGTCATACGCTTTTTGTATATCGTTATGGAATTAGACTATTGTTGTCATCAATGTGGTCACCACGCGGTCACTGCTCCTTCGCCCCCGACCCGCCCAGCCTGGTCGCCTGGTGGGCACGCGAGCACCGTCGTGACCCCACGCGAACCTGACAGACTGCAAGATATGTGCTTTGTTAGGTTTTACTTTAAAGTAACACCTACTTGTCTTTACAAGATTCTATTGTTCTGGCAAATCTCAATGATTATTGTTTTCTTATGGGTCAAGCAGATCGGGTAGTAGGATGCTGTACGTTGTGTATCTGAATATTTTAAGATTGTCTGTAGTAACACCGTGGGATTGGCCCGACAATAGAGACGAGGAGCTGCTGGGTTGTGGTAATATATTGAGTACGTAAAACCGTATACACGCACAATGATCACGTTGTTATTGACGAATATTTCAAGTAAACGCGTTACTATAAAAAGAAAACGTTGGTAAGTAAGCCAATACCATGAGGTAACTAAATCGGCGCTAGAGACCGACGTCTAGACTACGACAACTACAACTACAAGCTTGCTGCACACAGACAGATTTACAGCTCGGCTCGTTAACCATAGATTTACGAGTGGGCGAAGTGGGCGCCGGCGGGCGAGGGGCTTCACCGCGGTCGTAATAACATCTTCCTCCGCCGCACGACGTCCGGCTCGCTGTTCCTTATCCGGCGACGCGGAAAGACGATGTTATAAATGTAACGTGTGTCTGTTGGTAGCGAAGAGACCTACTCTTAAGCACATACATGAAATGTACACAAGATATGAACTATAAGAAATAATAAAAATTGTGTCATACCTCTCTTTTAACCAGTTAAATACAATAGTATGGGGAAGGATTCGACGAATACTCCGGTAACGTGGGACGTCTTAGGTTACGACTTCCTGTCTCTGTCCAACCACAATTAGCACTAATCCATAATTACCTTAACGTAGTCACTAGCACGACCACTGAAACGCAATTGCAACTATTGTAGAATGTTGTGCACACAATATGTTTTCTTAATTCACAGCAAATTCTCGCTTCAGATAGTTGGCGTCCGCAGGAAGTAACCGCGCAAGGGCTGCTTACATAGTAAACCCGTGGCCAGCCGCAACGCCATCGGAGGCCGGCGGTGGACGTCGTAACCACTGAACACCTGTCTAACGGTACCATGTATTCGTGGAGGAGTACACCGCGCCGCCGACCGCTACGACGACGGGAATTAACCAATGCTTCAAGTTTTTATAGAAAATTGTAACGAGCCTTCTGTTTAGATGTTTTGTTATGTAACGTTTATTATTTGTAAATGTTCTTAACTTTCTAAGAAATAATTCATTGAAGAAAGGTTTAATTTCTCAGTGTAGTGCGGGAGTGCGGCGGCGCGGCGGGCGTGCTGGCGGTGGAGGCCGCGGCGGGCTCGTGGGGCGCAGCCCGGCGCTCCGTCGGCGTCGCGGTGCAGTGGGCCGCCGACCACTGCGCGCTGCAGCAGGGCGACAGGTGCTCATGCAAATCTCAAACAGTACAATAATAACATTTTCGCACAATGAACTCATCCTGCGATAAATACTAACTAAAAGAAACCAGTCAAAGAGCAAAATCATTATTACCTTTTTTTTCTTTTTTTAATTTTTTATAAGAACAAAGTGGTTTAGCTCCTCGTTGTTCATAATAATAGCAAGGGAGTGGAACAACTTGCCAGTTTCGGTGTTCCCGTCCAAACACGACGCGGGTGTCTTCAAGAAAACGGTAAATACTATATAACTGTTTATTAGTTAGTGCACGTAGCCACCACAAAGCACGTCACCGTTTTACTTCAGGTGGGGTCGTGATCAAGCACTAACCTCGTAAAAAAAAATTATTTTTTATTTATAATTATTTTACTAAACAATATAGCTTGTTTAAAAAACTATTGAAATAGATTCTACGTCGAGATCTCAAACGTTTCCGTCCTACTGTTCAGATCCAAGGATGGTTGAACAGACCAATTCTGAGAATCCGAAACGACTACACATCCTTTCCCTTCCTCCCGAATCTTTTTAATTTAGTTAAAAAAAATATTCAAAATGCAATTAAAAACTATATATGTTATAAATTTAATGACAACACGCCAATCGCCACGTCCGGCGCACGCTGCACTTGTTTACGTCGTGACCTCTGCTAACGAGGAGGGTCGACGGCTCCGTATTCAGAGCAGCCGAAGACGGCTCTATTCTGCAAATCGAGATTCTATCGAAACCGAAGACGAATACAAATCTAATGCTTTTTTAAAACTATTAAACGACGAGACGAGCAGGAGCAGGAGACGTTTACCGCTCATAACATAGGATGTTGTACACAGCACCACATTGCGCTCGTCGCTTTCAGACATAACATGTCGAGTCCCGTTACCCCATTAATTTCACTAGGTACAGCGCCCTTCAAACCGGAACACATTAATGTTTGCACACAACTGTTTATCTAGACGGTCTCCCCCAACAGAGACCTTCCACCACTAAGTGCAGTACTATACAACACAATGTAATATATATATACATATAAAAGAGAGAGAAAAAAATACATTGAGTAGAAGAAATTGTTTTTCGGAGTAAATATAATTCCATCTCTAATACATCTAGCGTGCTTATTATTTTTTAATTAATGGTCATACTCGTCTCGTTCTACTCGAATAAAAAATCGATATGATGATGACCATGTGGAAGTGTAGTCTGATTTTTTTTTTCAGATTACTTGAAATTAATGGTACATCTACAGTGATTTGTAAGAGTCAAGAAGAGCTACAGCGAGCGATCTCCGCTGCATCTCCAGCGCGGCTGGTGGTCCTCAGAGAACAAAGAGTAACGTCGCCGCCTCCCCCCACCGGTTTCACACACGTTAGTAACAACAGAATACTTTACATCGTACATACCATTGTACTCGTAGTGCATACCGGAACCGAATTTACATTCTGCAATGCGTGCTGAACCGGTACAACGGCAGCGTGTTTGTGCAGTCTTACGAGGATATATTAAATTACGCGTGTCACATAGGGGTTGCATCCCCACTACAACACCACTCGACGGTAAAGGGCGAATTAACAGGGAATACTTCCAGAAAAAGAGCAACAAATTTCTCTGTGGACGTAACCAATGTACTGCTCTCGCATCGCAAACTCTGGCGACACCTAAACGTAGCGAGTGCGGCAAACTCCGTGTCGGCGAAGCTTAACTTTGATAATGGACATCAGGAACTAATTAATAAATTATTTATCTTTTTATCCCAGAACGAAGCGGCTTCGCTCCGCGCCGAGCTGGACTCGCTGCGGGCGGCTGCGGGGCACGCCGAGCGCGCCAAGGAGGGCCTGCGCGCCGACAACACGCGCCTCACGCACCGCATCTCCTACCTGGAGGAGCAGGTGGCCGAGCTGCTCGCCAGGCATACGCAGGTAACACGTCTCAGTTACTATCAAGTAAAAAATAAGTAAATGGTACATTTCTCAGTGCCGTAGATCATTACTGTTTCGGTATACAGAACTCTGTCAAATATGGTTAAGGGGCATCCTAGTGGACACTGTGGATACTGTGGACACTGTGGACACATAGCACGTTAGTAATTAAAAAATCGGAGAACAGTTAAAATATTATAGCCAGAAAAAAGGAAAAAGACTAACGAAGAATAGAATAAAGATGTCCTGAATAATTTTACTTGCTCTGCAAACTAAAGAACGGTACCATTGTTTTGGTATAGTTGATAAATCATAACTCGTCACGAATTGCAGCGGTTTATTTTGACTTATAGCTCTTTGGTCCACAGCTCCATACGGTAAGCAGTAGTGACAGCTGCATCACGGTTAACAAGACAAAGAAAAACGTCACCAATATCAACATCACGACGGAGCCTCAGAATAAAAAGCCAAGTCCAAAGTCTGAAGTGCAAGTGTTTCAAAAGGGTCCCGACATCACCGCCATTGTCGCCAAACTGCCTGGGCTGGACGGCGTCGAATCAAATCTACCAATCGTCAGGCCAAGGTCCAACGCCTCCGGGGCCTCCTCGAGGGTAGCGACATCGCCGAGAGCATCGCCCACACCCAACCACCGCTCGCACAGCTCCCACAGCCTGGAGCACCGCGCGAGCCGCATGCGCCACTCCCTCTCCCATCACTGCATCCACGCTGCTGTCGACTACAGTGCTGAAACTGACGCGGCGATTCGTATGATCGAAAGAAATCAAAGACACATGGAGAAACAACGGATGAAAAACGAGAGATTCAACAAATCAAAGCCCGAGGAGCACTTCAGGTCCGACAGCGACCTCGACGTTAGAGAGTCGCACAAACGTGACCCGCGACACTACGAGACAAAGAAAGCCGCGGATCGAATAGAAGAGAGTATAAAAAAGACCAATTGGGCGGAGAGAAAAACTTTGTCAATAATAGAACAACTTAAGAGATCGCAGCGGCTGCGGAAAATGAAGAAAAACGATAGCTCTGAAGATGTCCAGCTGGATTCGGAGAGACACTACATGTACCACCGAATAGACGGCAAAGTGTTGGAGAACGCACATAAGTCGAGCCGCAGGTCATCGAAGGTGCACTCGCGGAGCGCAAAATCCTCAGAAATCGAATCGGAGTGCTCCGATTTTCCGAACGGGGACGTGTACAGCAGCTCACCGCGGCTGGACTACGGCTCGGAGAGCTGTTCTCGCATGAGTCACTACAGAAAGAACGAGGACAGGAGAGAGGACTTCAAATCGCGGCCGACGCCGCCGAGGAAACCACTGCGCTTGTCGTTGCACAAAGCCCGAAGCGCGCACTCAATAATGAACGGAAACGAGTCCGAGATCCCAAGCAGACCGCCCTCGGAACCGCGGAACGGCGACCTGCAAGACTCGCCGAACAAGAGACCAGTGAAGCGGACGTACGCGGCGGACAAGTGGGCGCGGGAGAAGACGCGGGACGGCGGGCGGGCCACGCCGCGACCCACGCGCAAGCTGGTGAACGGCTTCAGCGCCTGCGAAGCGCCCGCCGCAGACGACCTGTACCCCGAGCCTTCGCACGCGCCGCTGCGGGCCAACGGCGTCGCCAAGGCAACCGGCAAGTGGTGCTGACCTCCGGACTTCACAGAGGCCACACAGAACTTCTTGTACTTGACGCACGTGAATAGCAATTCCTTCGTAATTACGTTAACTAGATGAATTTTAATAAGATATCATTGAAAGTAAACAAATACATTCTTTAACTGACAGATCGTAAATTTTAACACATTGTGCAGAACTAAAACCTGTGACGTACCGTGCCTCCGATAACCTTCTTGGTCGAGATTCAGATGTTCTCTTGGTGGTGAACGATCCGTATGCCACAACAAATAAGAGCTGCGGTTGATAGAGGCGCAGCACCACAGTGAGTTTACGGCTTAGACAGGCGAGATGTCTCGTTAGGTCAGACACTTTACTACCTAGAGCACCTATTGACCTAAAACTTCATTCCCATATTAATACTCTACGACAAAACAAAAGAGTTTTTATGTATTATACATAAAATATAATTGATTGCATTATGCTGCTTGCTGTGCTGTCATTGAAGCCGTCACAGCTCAATTTGCAGTCTGTACGTCTCGAAAAGACAGTGACGATTCTCGCTCTACTCGCGAATGAAGGGACATGTGACATGCACTAATCTGCACTTAATCGGCGCAGGGAATAAAAGACCTTGGTCGTCTCCTAGCGAAGGAAGGCCCCACGTGTCCCAACAGAAAGCGTGTTAAATGGGCCGTTTAGTTTGTAATTGAAGCTGGACTGTGTTATTTATATATTATTAATAAATAAAGGTCATGTCTGTTGACATTTCCCAATGCCAGTGCTGATAAACCTCGGATATAAATTGAAACATTCTGTATATAATCTGTCTTATGTATGTACTCGTAGTACTCACGAGGCCCACCGCTGAAAACTCACCTGTTTGTAAACTGTATTTATATTAAGAAATAAATCTTATTAATACTGCTCGTAATTTATTATAATACGATGTTCTCCTTATTTGTGATAAATATAAATTAAAACTTTACTTACGTCCTTACGTAACTTACGACGCAGAGACATGGCACCTGACCGTCAGACTGGTCCACCGATTCAAAGTAGCGTGGCGAGCGATGGAGAGAGCTTTGCTTGGCATTGCCCTAAGGGACAAAATCCGGAATGAAGAAATTCGACGGAGAACTAAAGTTGTCGACGTAGCTCTTAAAATCTGCAAGCTGAAGCGGCAGTAGGCCGGCCACGTCTGTCAGTGACGGCCGATAGGGTAAGAAAGTCTTGGAGTTATAGGACGCTCTCTCTCCAGATGGACCGACATCAGAGCGGTCGGAATAGAGTGGATGCGAGAAGCTGAGGATCGCATTTGATGGAAGACATTGAGGAAGACCTATATCCGGCAGTGGATATACAAAGGCTAATAATGATGATGGCAAATTAAAACAATATCTTTAGATACAACCCCACCCCGACCCAAAAAGGCGGTCGAAACAATCGATTTTTTTGGAATTTAACGTTGCGACGTTCACCTGATGGTAAGTGATACGCCTAGCCATAACAACGTGGCCCCAGTTATGATAGTGTAACTGCACCACATTGCACTTGTCGCCTTGAGACAAGATTTAGTCTCGTTACCCCAGTAATTAAAGTATAAATATCACGTTATACACAAACAGGAGTCTCGCACTACAACTCAGGGGACCCCAAGGCCAACCTCGCCAGCTCGTTATGCAGCCTGCTGATCAAAAAACGAAGCTCTGGCTCCCACCAACCCGTATTGCGCTAGCGTGATAGGAAATGGCCCAAATCCCCTAAATGAACCCCTACAAACAACAGCCCCTGGTGCCCAGTACTGGAGGCCATGCTGACGATATGTGATCTTTAGGAGAGGCCTATGTCCAGCAGCCGACGTCTATCGGTTGATGATGATGATGACACAAGCAGCACAATGTTTCATCGTCACGTTGCTTATTAAGAATTTGTAGTCGGTAGGTCTTTCAAACTAACAAAACATGGAGCAGTGCGAACACCCCCACTGAAAGACCACCGTTTTGAGCAGCCGTATTTTACCACCGCTTCGCTAAATAAATGCACCAGCAATAAAACAGCACTCCATTATAAACTTGGATTTTAATTTGCAACAAAAAACATACTATATAGTATATTACACGGTCGCATCACACGTCGCGCGGGGGCCGCGGCGTAGTTGCAAGGGCGCGGGGGCCGCGGCGTAGTGTTGCCAGGGTGCGAGGAAACGCGCTCACGTAAGCGACCCTCGAAACTTTTTAACCAAATCTCGTTATCCGAGTAAATAGACATGTTAATATCATCCATAATTTTAATTTCAAAATTATATCTAACAAATAACTGTAAATAAAGTCAAATGATCAGTCTTACTTAAAATAAACATTTTATACATTAACACCCAACATTATAACCAAACCCTCCATGTTCTACCGGAACCGGACGTGGAGTTCGAAAGAAATAGTTTACGTATTCAAAGATTAAACCCTGAGAGGAAAACTATCTAACTTTATATCATTACATTGAAATATAAACTATGGATTATATATGATGATGTAAAAGATTCATGAAAAAATTATAATTCCTTATCACAATTAACATTAAACAATTTCTTATGGTAATAAAATTCATATTTACGGCACGGAGGAGTCGTCATCCATTCGGTCTTAGTTATGACCACTAAGCAGACTAGGTAACATTCTGGACCCAACAACTGCAGCCAACCCAACCACTGGGAGCTGTCAAGAAATTATAAAACAGTCTACTGAATTGTTGAACTAACACAATGACCTTGAAGCAGCAATTCACATGCCACTCCGTTCAGGGAACTGAAAGATTCATACACACTACTACTGCTACATATATTTAATAAATCAATCCGCAGTGACAAAACATTTAAGATGTGATAAATAAAGGAAGCTCGTAACGTGTTCTGTGTCTATTCGGTTTAGTGCATTTACACGACCTATTTGATCCTATACGCGGCAGTTCAACGTTAGCTGAAGGCAACTTCATTATACATTAACTGCTCCAGCGGCACACTGAAGCAGGCACACACACCGTTCACGCTGTCACTCTTTTCTTCTCTCATCATTATTTTCTCATTCTCTACTACTACTACTCATTTGTAGGCTTAACGGTAATTCAAAAATATATTTTGCGACGTTTTCTTTAATTGTAATCATTTCTTATATCAAAATGACAAACGTTTAATAAAACTAAATTAATCAGATTCTGTCTGGTTAAATAATAACAATAAAAACCTTAACTTTCTGTTTCAACAAATGTCTTTTAATTATTTAAACTTTGATATATTTTCAATGAATCTTTGCAAAATGTCTCTGAGAATCTCCGATTTCCAATACAAATAGTTTTCACATTTGTTCTACTCAACATTCATCTAACATTATTACAAAATACAACGGCAAAGCGAGAAACTTTATTTCTACATTAAATTCACATTAGTCTATTGTTTATGGGAGGCACTATATTTATATACAATACGATAATTAAAATTTTCTGATTCATTTAGAATTGCATATATTGCTTAAAATATTATTACATGCAAAATTAACATCTCGAAACCCATCATGTCTCTTCAAATCTCAATTCCTCCATTACAGAACTCCCACAAAAGATTGTCCGATAATACAGAGGTGTATAGCTGGTACTTCCATAGACATGCAATATTCCTGCAACATTCCATAACACCTGCTATGCACTATCTATTCCTTAAAACCTCAACTACATCAATGCAGTTCTACAAACTTATGAATACAACACATTTATTTATACAGAGCTCCTATTATAATGCAGTGGTTACCACTGCTGTACACATTGCTGACTTCACACCCCTCAGTGCACACTAGTACCATATTGTATAGCAAACAATTAAATCTGATTGTATACTCATGTATAGATCATCTGTAAAATCTGAAAGTTCCCACTATTTCAGATTTATAAGTAGCCTTGAAAGAGTGTAGTCATCAATTCTTCAGTTGTTTTTGTAAAGAAAAAAGAAATCACCAAACTGCATTTTAACTTCCCCTTATGAAAGTGTATGTATTAGTATTAAGTTCCATTCACACACCAGATACTTCGCGGTTTGTTGACTGATCAGTAACTATCACTCACAGAGTAACAAAAGCACACTTATAACGAGGCAGACACTCCTTGAAGCTGATCACGATTTCTTTAAAAAGAACATGTCTACATTAATAGATGCAGCAGTACTGCAATATTCATGTAGAATATGACTGGCTCTTCATCAGCTCATAACACATGCTGCTGTAAAGGATCTTATGTTATGCGCTTCATAATGTCCAAACACTTTTTTTTCGGTGACACACTGTGCTGTCCGTTTGCATATCCTTAAACATTTGCTGTATGAACTGTGCAATTTTAACCGCGAGTACCAACCCCTAGAACTGAAGACGGCGGCCGAGGTTGACGTACTTCTTGAGAGCGAAAGGCAACGGCAACTCGCGCACCGCCAGCTTCATCAGCAGGGAGAGGCGGGTGCGGCGCGACTCAATGCGCCGGTTGAGCACGCGCCGCTTGCGCCGCCGCCGCAGCTCCAGCTCGCGGTTCGGCTCGCCATCCTCGTCCGTGGATGACGACGGCGTCAGCCTGCGCGTGCGCTTCTGCTGCCGGTGGGGGCCTGAACAAAAATGATATAAACTAATTATTGCAACTGACTAAAATCGATCAACATCAGAACGTTCCCAACACATAGGAGTGGGCCTTTGCTTAATGTGAACACTACACAGTGCCCATGAATGTAATAAATAGTTATGGATCCGTTTACCTGCAGCCACTGGAAGCTCAGGTTCTTCAGCTTGACTGTCGGACTGGTGCGAGTCCTCATTTATCTCGGACTCCACACTTTTCTCGGTCTTGTCAGGTGAGGAGCTAAATGGCGAGTTCTCTCCGAAACCGCTGTCTAGCTTTTGACGTTTCTCGTCATTGCCTTTACAAAGTGGTTCGGTGTCGTCGTCGCTGCTCGGTTCTCGCTTGCTGGTCTTCGATTCTTCCAGCTCCACCTCGTTTCTCGAGGTTCCGGGCAGTTCCCGTGTACTGTCCAGATACACTTCGACATCGACAGGCACATCGCTCGCCGATGCGTGTTGCTCGGACGCCGGCGGCACACCCGGGGCGTCGGCACCGCGAGGTGCGTTGGCATCGGTGTCGTGAAACTCGAAAGTAAGTGAGCGTGCCGACGTGTTATCGTTATCTTCAGCGCGATCGTTACGCTCATTGAGGAAGCTCCGAAAGACCACATTGATCCTTCGCTGCGAAGCGTCGTGATCGGCCTCCTGTCTGATCACCGCTGGGGCTGCGTAACGCGCATCTGCGGGGGCATCGCCAGGGGCGTCGTCAGGCGTGTCATCGTCGCCGGAGGAGTCCGAAGCGGCGTCGAACCGCAGCGCGCCTGCCACCCTATTCTCGCCCATGCTCAACACGAGGCTCAGAAGGGCGTTCATTTCGTTGGCGCCATTCTCGCGATCCAGGTCGTGTAACATATTGAAATTGCCTGCGATTGAGAAACATCGATATTAATAATGACTCAGGCCATCACTCAACAGTTTGACTTCTTTGACTATCTACCAGCACAAACATAAATGGCTGGTTGGTGCGATCAATGGCAAATTTCGGTAACGCTAGCAACATTACATCCAAATTGTGCAAATGATAATCGAAAGGTTGTCTCTATCCAATAAAAAATAACTCTGACATTACATGCAATAATTTAGAATATTATTAGTTCGCCAATTAGATAAAGAAAAGCCAAAGCACTAATCACAGCATCTCACCAGGCCTGTCGTCGATGGGTATGCAGATGCGGCGCGGACAGCGTGCCGCCTGACGTTGCGCGTGCGCGTGCTTGGGGCGCGGTGTGCGCGGCGGCTCGCGCAGCTCGGGGTGCCGCCGCAACATCGTCTGCCGTATGGCGTGTCGAATCACACCGCGCGCCAGCAGCTGCAGCCGCGGCGGACACTGCTCCTCTATAACACCAAAAACGATCCACGTCTTCTAACTTCGTTTACAGCTTCCAATTCAAAATACATTTTCACTTCTACAAAATTTTGTTCAGATCTCTGGTAATACATAAATAACTTACCGAGTTTGATAAATTCCGTGGGTGGAGTGGTGGGAGGCACCTTCAGTGGAGCGAAAGTAACATTGAGCAGGCTGCGCGACTCCCACTCGCTCTCGCCGAGCCGCTTCACTTGCACCAGCATGTCCTTCAGCGGCATCACCAGGATTCCGCCGATCTTCACAGAAACCTCACTCACACACTCCACACACGTAGCACGGGCATTGCAAAAGGGAAAATGTTATTACCATATTTGCAATAAAACTTATAAAATGAAATTCAATACAACACTATGTAACTCGTATGATATAAGCAATTGTCTTTTTAATGAGGCCTGTATGCTTGCATGATATAACCAGCTCTTAGTTCTTTTCAGTCAAGGAGTTAAAGTGGAAAAACTTATAATGAAAGAACCAACTTTCCTCTAGAGTTAACAGAGAACTAAAATGGGTGGATGACATTGAAAAAAAATTTGTGCGGTGTTTATATTTTTCTCCTTAAACAATCCTGGTCAAATAAAACTATTAAATAAGAGTAGTTAAGAATAACTAAAAGAAAATAATACTATTATATAAATCAGTAAATAATTATAACAAATATGGCAGACAACAAAATAAAAAACAATATAAATACCCTTATCAGTTGCTTCAAGTAATTTGCATATTCTTCGGGGCAACCAGCGCCGCAGTAGACACGGTCGTATGGCGCCTGCAATGGGGCCAAGGATAGCCCGTTACCTGTGTGACATATATGGAGATATACTGACTAGCATTAAGGAGCACATAGGCTGTGACTGACAGTCAAGAATCAAAATCATGAGTCAAAATGTTTTAAGATAGTTTCTTCATATAGAAATAAAGTTTGTGCATGTAGAAATGTAGCTTTAGAGATAACTTATATCAATGAAACAATTTAAAATAAACAATGCTTATCTAATGATGCTCCATTTTTGACAAAACTTTCACAAGCAGATAGCTTAAGACGTAAGGAATATATAAATAGTTAGATCAATAATACTGGAAACAAATTTTAATTCCTTGCCTAGTTTATGAAACTATTTGAATTTATTATTTGTATCTTGATACTTTAATATTTACATTAACCACAGCACCTCGTAAACAAAAACAGTAATTTTTGCACGATTCCATTTGGTGTCAGATGTAAGCTCTGTTGTGATACATATCTAGATACCCTCCTACAAGAGAGTCCTTCCTGCTATTATATTAAAATGTGAAATCACGGAATAACTACTTACCTAGATAGTATTTTGGCTCGCAGTAATCAAAATCATCTATGACTGAAGAGTTTTCAATAAATTGATTGTTCTTCTCAATTGCATATTCCACTACCTTTGGATGTATCTCCACTCCGTGACTGATACCACTCGAACCCAACACCAACCCCACCATTGTGCTAAGGTACCCAATGCCAGATCCAATATTTAGGAATGACAATCCAGGCTTCACCTCCAGTCCCTCCAGTACTTCACTATTGGAGTAATGGAATATCACTTAGAAAAAATATATTACATACATTGCAAAATGCATTTTTTAACTATTTAAATAAAAGATTTCAATAATTCTCTACAGTGGTTTACAAAAACTCTTTTCCAAAAAATGAACAATGAAAAAAAAATACAAATAAGTTGTTGTTTTTTAATTCCTATAGCAAAAAAATATAGAAGACATTCATCTAAACGTAAGAAATATAAACCACAAAATTACCACTAGGCCCTGAAAAACTTACTATTAGGTAGATGTCCCCAAATCATAATGAGCCTCAGATTGCTATCAATATATCAATTATAATAATATACACCAGACCACATGAAGGTCATTGCTTTCAGACATAACATGTCTCTTTACCTGAATTACTTCAGTAGCTAAAGTATCCTGAAACCAGAACCCATTGATGTTTGGCAGCAAAATAGCTATGAATGAATGTAACTACAAAATTGTACCACGCTGAAACTAAAACCCGCCACCAATTTATTTCTCTTTTTGATATTAATAGGTTGATTTAGTTTACATATAATTTATTTCGTCTGGTGTATAAAAATAAAACTTATATCTGCTTACCAATATATACAAGGCGAAGATAAATGTAATGGACCATTCCTCCAAGCTAGATCTTTATACGCCTGATCTCTGGACTCTGGAGTCATGTAGTCGGCTCGGTCAATCGCTCTGAACACGCGTTCCACGCTTGAACTTCGAATGTAGTTACCTTGCATTAGATTATCTACAAGCTCATTATTATCTTGTCCCGAGCTTACAGCACCACCCATTTTGAAAATGTGAATTTATCTTAATTTAAATACGAATACGACCTCAGACCTCAGCTGATAGAAATTGTGACGTCACAGTTGTTTTTCCACATATTTTAGAGTATATCCTATTTCACAATTGAGATTAACAACACTCAAAAAATGTTATCCATATAACAAAAATAAATGCTTATCAATTATTCTACACTTTCA
Source organism: Ornithoptera alexandrae (assembly GCA_029030555.1). Classification (NCBI taxonomy): domain Eukaryota; kingdom Metazoa; phylum Arthropoda; class Insecta; order Lepidoptera; family Papilionidae; genus Ornithoptera; species Ornithoptera alexandrae. The sequence goes on from JARDVY010000037.1 coordinate 396,402, forward strand.
AGTAAGTAAACTAAGATTAAAATATAGGTAATCTTAAACCATTTACAAGAATAGAAGCAAACAAAAAGTATTTGTTATTTTTTATTTCCATAAAAATTAACCAGAGACAAATATTTATAGTGTTGTACAAGGTTCCTAAATAAATTTACTTAAATTTTTCGATTATATTATAATTAGATATATTTAAATTACTTTACTTATACCATAATTTAATTTTTTTTGATAACATTTAAGCACTTCATTAGAAATCTTACTAAAAACTTATTAGAATTTCCGAAATAAATTAATAATAGAGACTAACTTCACTTCAGATTTCAATTATGTTTTTGTAAATATTATCATTTAAAAATTAATTATAAACTCATAGGTAATGATAGACTCTGTTTGAATGTAGCAGGTTACAAAAGCAATATGGTAAATAATTAATATTAACTTGGAAATTGCAATATAGTGAATACCGAAACATATATTGTTTCAGTACCAAAATTTTCTCACTGTCAAAACTAAAGATTTTGCATTAAAATATTCACATCTGAAGAAAATATAAATTTTGTGACGTGGCTTCGTGGGAGATGATTCGGCATTATTCTATAATCTACAACAAATTTGACAGATAGCTAGCTGTCAAATACAGGGTAGGGGATGTGATCCAGTCGTTTTTAATATAATTCAACGAGTCTTATTTGTTGTACAACTAAATTTTTCTAGTGACTTGTGATATAAATGTTGTTTGTAGCAAAAACTTGTCGTATTTGGTAATTGATGTCTAGAAGCATTGGTAAATTGTAGTAAATGAACATTACGAATATTGTGATTTTGATGTGTTGTGAAAAATAATTTTGTGACGTAATAAGAAGTAGGATTTTGTTAGTTGAAATGGCTGAGACAAGTGAAGCGCAGGCCAGTGCGTCTTCGCCTGGTGGTGACGCTGGTGGCGAAGATGATAAGCGCGATGAGCGTATGCTAGAATGCAACATATGCTTGGACATAGCAAGAGATGCCGTGGTCAGCATGTGTGGTCATCTCTTCTGGTAAATAATATTTTATTATTTTATACATTCTACATAGAATTGGAGTGTCGTGATCGAGCAATTCTTGTGCGTGATTTAGTGTTTATGTTATTTAATATATTGCCTGTTTAATACAAAATTTGACATTGGAACTCTACTATCATTTAGTTTTGGATGGGCATGTAATAAGCGGAAGATTTAACTATCAGTGAAGAGCAGGTAATTGATTGATTCTAACAAGAGATGCAAGGTATTTTTATTGACATAACATTATGTGTCCTCATGTGAGAAATAATTGCATGTTCTTTTAAGCAATAATTATTTGTGTTTTAAAATAACTGTTCAGTTTTAAAACATAATTTGGAAGAGATATAAATTGTTAACTTTTTTATACATCTTGTTAAGAATAGAATAGAAAATTCTTTATTGCACACCAAATAATATTACATCATACAAAGAATATATATAATAATAAATGTGCAATGGGTGGTCTTATCACTAAAAGCGATCTCTTCCAGACAACCTTTAGATGGAAAATATTGAAAATAACCGAAAATTTAATTTATATATATACATACATAATATAATAATATTGTTAGAACCAATAATACATACATATACATTACATAAATACTTAAAGTGACTTCATAATATTATATATAATTAATTAAAGAGAAAGATAATGATTCCTATCAAGGTTCTTAAAGGCTTGCAGTGACTGCACCTGCCTTATTGTAAGAGGTAAAGCATTCCATAAACGTACAGCCTGAACAGAAAACAATTGTTTCATGAATTTGGTGGAATGTTTTGGAACTTTTAGTGTAAGATTTTCAGCTGATCTTAAACCTTGAGAGTGTGAGGTATAGCGAAATTTAAAGAGTTCTTTAAGATAAGACAGGTACAGAGGATGAAATAGGATGTTGTAAAAAAGAGAAAGTATATGAGTATTCAAGCAAAGTCATATTGGCAACCATTTGATTGAGCTTATCACGGAAATGAGAGACATCGTCATATTTGTGCAATCCAAATATAAATCTGATACAGATGTTTTGAAGACGCTCAAGAAGCATATTGGATAGAATAAAAGTGGGACTAGTAAACCTAATGGATATGTAAAAATATTGATTCCTAATAATTAAACTAGATATAGAATTGTTATAAGTAAATCTAACGCTACATCAAAAACTTTATTATTATTTTATTATAAAGTCACCGGCTTGGCACTTGAAATACATTAATCAAATTGATTGCAAGAGAAATGGGTTCTATTGTGCTATAAAAACATACATGATTCACTATTTATTCAGACCATCACCAGTCCAAACTATTTAATGTTTCTACTGTTTGGACACAGTCCCTTCATAAAGTGAAAAATATTATCATCATCACCCTTAGCTAAGTCTGTGTTTGTGAATGTATTTTGTATGACTTTATATCCAACATGTTATATTTCAAGGTCAAAATAAATGGAAGTATTTTTGGCATCTAGTAATGTTGTTTTATTCCCATTATATTGTCTTTAAAACAAATTTGTTTTGTTATATTAGACTTATGTGTAAGCCTGTATGATTACCAACCTGTTGTTGTTATCAGTATAGTTTTTATGCTTTGCAAATGTAAAGCGGAAACAACTTTCTTTCAACATGTAACAACTTTCATCTAAACACACCCATGAAACTTTTGTTGCTGTAGCATTGTTTTTTACCAAAATATTCTTTTCTTTGTTAGTTCAGCGCCATTACAAACAGTTTATCAAGATAAACTAATATGATTGTGATCACTTTGAAAGATAATTTAATCATTTGAATTCTCTTTGTGTATATAAAACTGCTTTTTACCATTAAAAGCTAATGGTTTTGCATATAGAAATATAGCATATTTATTTTAAAATAGGTAATTTTTTTAAGTTTAATTTATGACTTTTCTTGTGGTAAATTTTAGTTTTTACTATTATATTTTTACATAAGTATTAGTTACCTTTTTTCTTTTGTGACTTTAAATTAACAAAACACATTAATTTAAAACTTTAAATATTTAAAAGTAAACATATCACAGGCAATAAAGAAAATTTATTGTATTATCTCTTTTATGCTGAAAATATTTATTGACTCCCTTGCTCATATATTAAATGAATTTAATATGGGGCATCGTTTCTGTGGCGCGCCTGACAAAAAAAGAAAACTGTGGAGTATATCTCATGAGATGGAACCGCACCGTGCTTCCAGCGCTGGTCGGGTCGTAGATGACTGCGAAAGTTTTCTTATAACTTTATTGTAAAGTGACGAAAGATGAACTACAAGAAGTTTTTAGTCAGTGGAAGACTGATGTATCCTTTCCTTGCCTGGGAAAGGTCAAGTATGCGAAGGCATTTGCCTGTATGTTAAATAAAAAATAGATCATTGTGTATTATCAGTTAAAGCATCTAGCTTGTTCCAGTTGGCCCTGCTTACACCAGTGGCTGGAGACGCGGCCGAGCCGGCAAGTGTGTCCCGTGTGCAAAGCGGCCATCAGTAGGGAAAAAGTGATACCGCTGTACGGCAGAGGGAACACCAAGCAGGAGGACCCGAGAAACAAGGCATGTAAAACATTACTTAATAATAATAATAATAACAAACTAGCAGGACTATACAGTTTTGTTTTCCAACTTGAATGTCACTGTTCCTAGTCTTAGTGGTCTACATCATTCCGCTGTTTATGCAGCTCTACAACTTTGGATCGTATTGCCCCGTCACGTTACCTGACAAATATGGATGTGACTTAATGAAATGATTAACTTAAACTTAATAGAGTGCGCGTGCGTTGCGCAAAGGAATGACGTCACTCAACGCGTCGCCCGACCACCAGCGCGACCTGCGCCGCGGGAGTCAGCTCGACATATATCTAGAAAGTTCTCGCGAATCTGAATGTTCACTTAGGATTTTTTAGTAACATAAGTAAATGTATTTTTTTTCGTTACATAATTAGTGCTTACAGTAGAAAAACACTGTGCCGAGGTACTGCCAATGTAAACAAGTAAAAAAGTTTACACAAATACGTAATGAGATTCATCATCATATCGTAGACTGCTGGACGTAGGCCTCCCCCAAAGATCTCCACATTGGTCGGTCACGCGTAACAATAAGATTAATGAATAGTATATTGAGATAGAATTAATGTGAATATACTCTCAATATGCTCGTCGATTCTTCGAGTCGAGCCAAAGAGGAGTAGGTCAGGGAGACAGCATATTCATTAATGGTTAGTCTCTGTTGTTGGGGACCTATGAACCACCGCAGCTCTTATTTCGGCCGCCAAACAGTAGTGCGCAAACATTACTGTGTTCAGGTTATGTATATCATTGTAACTAAGCTTACATTATTATGGGGGGCGCAATACTTATCATAAAAAAAAACAGGCCGTGGGTCAGACGAACTATTAGTCATTATGACATTCAAGCGCTCAATATCTTCAGAAAACAGGACTTGTCATAAGGCGAGCGTATCGCTCGTGTTATCGCTTAGCCGTAAAAATACAAAATATTTACTCTATGGAGGTGGCAGCAACGTTGTTGAGCGAGGTCAATGACCTGGACGTGGAGACAATGTCGATATGGAAAGTCCGATACACATCGAATACGAACTGCGAACCATTGACGTCGCCTTTGACCCAACGCGCTCAAAATATGGAAACCCGCCCGAGGAATGATCCCATCACTTAACCATAAACATGAGCTGCATCTTAGATCTTACTTTTACGGACTCCAATGCGGCAGGTCCCGACACAAGCCCTGATGGAAATAAATGAGGATGTACTTGCTATTTTTTTAACATTACAACTACTACAACCACGACCTCTTTAGGCTTCTGTAAATCACCGGAACCCCCATTGGAATCCCTACCTGATCGGTACGAGTATCTTTGGAGGAGGCCCCTGTCCAGCAGTATTGTCTATCGACTGATGATGATGAAGTTACCCGAACATACATACGTATTATAGTGTGCGCAACCACAACGCTACGAAATTATATTTCCGTATCCTCCTTTTCACCAGATCAATCATCTTGATGTATCAGTTAAAGCTGCACTTATTAATTAATTTGTTTATTTAACTTTATACACCTGGTGTAAAGGCAGACTCAATGCCATCGGTATTATCTTCCAGTTTACCTTGGGTAATGCAGAGAGGATGAGGTAGGTGCATCAAATAATGCAATTAATGTACTTGTAATGGAAGAAATGTTTTTATTTAAATCAATCTCGCTGTCCCACGAGAGCAATGGGTGGTGTGGTGTGCTGGGGGCCTTTTGTTCGTGGATTGGGAGGTGGGGAGGGGCGGGGCTTGTTCTTCAAAAGGTACCCTGCTTGTGGGGAGGAGTGGATGTGGTTATGTGAGATCGTTACTCATTACGCTTCGTATCAGACCAGAAGTGAAGAAGAAGTTAATCCACTTCCAGAATCGGAAATGGAGTATTGTACAATCGTATTATTATTACTTAATCAAGTTTATCTTTGCGCTCTGGTGCTTCATTTCCTCTTACCGCGTCTTGTGTTATTTTCTCCATATATTTGAATACAACTTCCTTATTCTTTATCATTATTATCTCGTTAAGATTCTCTTTGCTTGCTTTGATCCCCAGTCTTAACTCGTAGATCCGCCCGTTCCCTAATATGTATGTATGTACACTGGACAGTCTGAGTGGTGGGTGGGGGTGGGGTGTTGATTGGTGTATGCTGTCGTGCTCGGCGTTGTTGTCGCAGATGCAAGGTGTACCTTTGCGTTTAAATTTGCACCGATATTGGCGAAACCCTCCGCGTCCGGTTAATGCTTGAACAACAGTTACATTTAATGAAGCGTTTCCTAATAGCGAGTGTGCATGCATTGTCGGTATTGGGAAGAAACATTATGGTAACTGCTCCGGCGCTGCTGTCTTTATATCTGTTACTCCGTTTATTGCTGGTTAGGGATCCGAGTGTATATTTCACGTGAGATACGGGACATCTGTCGCAATCGGGTGCAGTCTTTTTATGTAAGAGCGGTTCTTTCGCCAGAATGTCTGCTCGCTCGTTACCTTCAATTCCAACGTGCTGTTGGAACGTATGACCTCGGTCGGATTCCGTTTTGTTCTAAAAAAAACAATACTTTAATTAGACGACCGCCCGGAGCTAGTGGATGTTAGGGAGAGGCTGGCTGGGAACAGATAGCGATGGACGTTTTACAAAGTATGAGAATGCTGATTGGGCAGGAAGGTGGCTGATGTGTGCGAGGTGCGGGATACGGTGAAGGGACCTAACAGGTTGAATATTACGAAGTTTAGGATTCAGAAGTTTGTTCGAATAGTTGGAGGAGAGATTTCGTGTGGGCTTATGTAACGTTTACTTGGTTTACGGGAGGAATCGGGTCAGGGTTTAGAGTTTGATCCAGAGCTGACTTATCGGGCGTTGAGAGGCAATAGAATAGGAAGGGCGGCTGTGTAGTTTAATGAAAGAGAATAACTTTACAATACAAAGGATTACAGTTATGTTACATACTAGGATAGCGACTGACAATCGAATAGTAAGACAGACCCGTATTTGACAATATGATATCCGGTTAATATTTTACTGGTTTCGTCCGACATAGATTTTAATTTAAATATTGTTTCGCCGGTGAAGGTGTCGAGGTCAATGATTTTGAGTGCGACGGCAGACTCAGTATGCACCCGTTTTTTAAATTTGTCTAAGGTGCAACAAGAGCCGCTTATGAAATCGCATTGAAATCGGTGCGAGTGAGATACAGACACGGACACATTGATTGTCATCACAATATCCGGCACAGTTATGTGGCATGTTTACTGTTCCCGTGCCAATAATATTTGTCTGAATTAGGTTATGCTGCGGACATTCCGTGTAAAGTTTATCAGTTTGGCATTGTACAAAAGTGCACTGGTGACTGGAAATCGGCTCCACGGCTCTGCACGAGCATACATGAAGTCGGCGCGGCGCCGCACTGGTAGTGTGCAGGTGTACGACGTTGGATCACGGCGCACGTTCGCTGCTGGCGCTGGCGCTGGCGCTGGCGCTGGTGGAGCACTGCGGTAGGGTCACGTGTGTGGGTACTCGGGTTTATCTCTGGTCATTGCCATATATTTATAACTAGCTTTGATAAAACTAAACGAATCTGGTTTTTCGCTGTTACGTGGGGTAGGTAATGCTATGTTGCGGTATAAACTATTCTTTAGAGGATACGAAAGGTATTCCTAGTACAAAAATTCTTATTATTTAAACTATAACTAATTATGCTCAATATATTGATCAGCATATAGTATGTAGACATATGCATGTAGTTATCGACAAGCTCTTGGTGCAACTCCGTGGACGGTAAAGTAGCTGGGGAATTCCCCCACGTTCGGGCTACTAAACATACCATACCATACCATACCATACCATACCATAACGTTTATTGAGCGTTCCAGTTGGGATGATAACGCGATTATAGATGCTTCTAAGCCGTTTCACATGCAGTTCATGTTTCAGTTTACGACTAATTTGTTTTCAATGATCCTAGAGTTTTTGATCTTCTTCAAGAGGTTATCGATAGCCGAGTCGTATTGGATTTAGATAAAATAGAGGTTGTGATTAAGATGTTTTCGTTCATTAATGAACTCAGTGTTATCTCATTATTTTGTATATTGTTCTCTTCTACTCGTTTGTCATTGACCTTCAGCTTTCGGATGTTTGCACGTATTTCGAATGCCCCTGGGTGAAAAGACGTCGAGTTTCTTAAAAGTTCCAGTGCTGCTCTAGAGTCGCTAAAGATATTTATGCTGGCGTCTTTCATTTTTCTCTCTAGTTTTGTTGCTTTAAGCAAAGCGTAGAGCTCGTTGAGAAATGCTGTCCAAAACGTTTCTAATTTAAATTTCTTATAGGTTATCTCCACACCTTCCCACCATAAGGTTAATGCAGCCCCATTCCTTCTATCAATTTTGCTTCCATCAGTGAATATGAAAGAACCTTACGTTGGTCTGCAAGAGTTTGTGATTGCATATCCTCTAAGCATACATAGTCTATGCAAACATCCTGAGCTGGTTGAGGTGCTTCTGCATAGTTCACCTTTCCTTCGATCATTCTATCCCTCATGAAGTCTAAAGTCCTGCCACGTTTCGCTTCGTAACATTGGGCTGCTTCTAGGACTCGCATGTCCAGAGGAAGCAGGCCCGATAGGACTACTGCAGCTGAGTATGAGACAGTGCGATCACATTTGGTGATTTTTTGGGCAAACTACATCTGGACGGTATTAAGTTGCTTTGTTATGGATAGTTTTTCTGCAGCTGGAGCCCAAGCAGAGCAGTCGCAGCGTATAAGATGATTGGTTCAATTACTGCCATGTATACAGTTCTAATTATTTCCGGGTTTAGTGTGTAATTAAAATAGAATCGTAGAGTTCAACGCTTTGCTTTTGGTCCCATGGCGCAATTCATATTGATAACGGCTGCGAGTTCATCGCCAAGAACGCAGAACAACTCTCACTCTATATCTCTACCCTCTGTCGTGGTCTTGGTCGTGGACTTCGCCACCGACTACTTGGCCGAGCGCGATATGCAATAATCCTCTTGCTTCGTAACTACACTATTCATTATTATGCATGCATTAACGGCATGCGTCAGAATACAATGTAGCGCTCCAACTGTAGATTGTTGTCGGGTTGGCGCGGCATCGTGCCGTCAGGTCGTCGGTCACCAGGAGGGCGATGATCTCCACACGTATATTTCCAAAACGGCGGCCTATTCGATTGCTTCCTAACATCGATGTGCCCAGTTCGATTCCGGTACCACTCAAGTGTTAAGCTATATAAGCAGTTTTGTATCCCGTTCATCATTCACGAAAGTCAGAACGTATTGTCATGTAATAGAAGCAGAAATTATTGTTCCCTGATGAAACACGATGGTGTATATATTACTGTACTGTACTGATGTGTGTTTGTGTGGTGTGTTGCAGGTGCCGCCGCGGCCGGCCGGACAACGCACGGAGCCGGAGCCCGCCAGCGGGTTCCCGGGCTTCGGCTTCGGCGAGGGCTTCCACATGTCGTTTGGAATCGGCGCTTTCCCGTTTGGCGTGTTCACGTCCACGTTCAACTTCGGAGATCCCAGGCCGACCGCAGGTGACCGTCGCATACCTTCATCGCGGTAGATTGACAGATAATATTAAATGTTATGATAAAGATATATACACAACTAAGTGCTTGATCCTGTACAAACGCGAAGCGACTCGCCAAGGTTTCCGGTCCTGAGCAGACGGTTCGTTGCCTGATGGCCTTAATAAGTTCGTGAAACGGAAGCGGTCGTGCCGGCGACATCGCTTAACGAACGCCGCGATGTACAGTTCGATATCGACAAAGTGATCTGGACGACGCCGGTGTCCTCGTTCCTTCGAATGAGTTTGCATCTGCGCCGGAACCGGTCTGCCGTAGTGCCGTTACTCCGCTGCACCAGCTCACGTGCGAAAATATTGATTTTTTTATGTGGACCCCGTGACCTTATTTCTGTAAGCTTACACGTAGCAATGGAAGCGGCTTAGGATATTTACATAGCGCCCCGTCGTGGTACCTGCATATTATTGCTTGGTGGCAGGATCGGCGGCTTCGTGAATCGCTTGGGACTCCTCCATTTTGTTTCCGGTTCTATCAGGTTCACAGAAAATGTTTATTCAAATTATGTTTAATGTTTTTGATGTATTTATTTAGACAAGATCTCGGCTCGCCAGTTTGTCCTCCAGACTGCACCGAATGCACGCCGGCGGCAGGCCCACCTCCTGCGTATTACATTACCAGGTAACGGCAGTGAAGTTTACTAAATGCTATTTGAATAATTGCAGCGCCGCGCGGCACCGCGCAGTACGAGGAGGAGCAGTTCCTGTCGAAGATCTTCCTGTGGGTGGCCATCCTGTTCGTGCTGTGGCTGATCTTCGCATGACCCGGCGGCCGCGCCCCCGTCGCCCGGCGCCGCCCCGGGCGCGCAGTCAGCCTTGCCGTGGCCTTATACTTCTTTCATTTAAAGTGTAATTAGCAATTTATGTTATATCTAAATTTTATTTTTCTTTAAGTTGAACAATGGCCTCGTCGCCACTGCGTGCGGTTTCGGTGTACTAGTTAATGTATGTTTATAAGAATAAAAAAAAATACTTTGCAATTGATAACTGCGTAGATTACGTTGCGGCTGTAAAATAGGCTTGCGTTTTGCTTTAATTAAAAAAACAAATTGTGTGGTGGGTGTGGCGACACCGCGCTCCACTCGCGACGATTTGCATGACGAGCAAAAAGGGAAAGGTCCTCGGTAACGCGCTGAACGGGGCGACGTGGTCGTGGTCGTGGTCAGCGTGGAGCCCGATTAGCAAATGTTTGTAATATTAAAAAAGAAACTAGTGCGTGCGTTACGTTCGAAAGTATCCCGAGTTGACTGAAGTGTCGCGCGTCACGTCACAGGAACAATTTAAATAGATAACAAAAACAAAGCATTGCGCGGCCACTTCCGCTGTACCTTAATCTGATACCAGTTTTGGTCTGGTGATGCGCCGTACTAGTGCAACGTTATTAATGTATGTGACCGTCGCTAAACTTCGAGCTTCAGGGCAACACGCGCCAGCGGAGTACCGCCGGGCTACGCAGCTCCTAATCAAAGCGATTGGTGCTTGGCTTCGATTCCACCTGGTTAAATAGTGGTGTGGTCTTCGGTGGTAAAATGCACTGGCCCAGTCCATTTACGCGTCCCTTGAAAACCTACGTTGTATTTTGGATGGAACATTGACGCCAGTTCCGTTGCTGTTCTCGAATCGTCATGTATCCGGTCGACCACTGAGGATTTTAGAGAAGAGTTTCTCAAAAAATATCTCTTTACTCAACTCGATTTTCGTCGACGGCCTTTTCCCATCTTTCAGATGGTTTCATAATATGTGTATACAATTATCTTCCTCACACATTTTTACAGTTTTTTGGTACTTAGGTCACCTAATTACAAACAACAAAAAAACGAATACACATCACTCAACTGTCGGTAAACACTCGACTGCGACGCATACATTCCGAGCGCCTGCGCAAACCCCGTGTAAACATATTGTATATATTTAAACTATTATCGGTTAATTAATGTAAATTATTAAAATAAACAATGTAATGCCGTTTGTTTGTTTGTAATAATTATGGCGCCCCAATTATTCCTTCGAGTTGAAATTAAAAATGCATTTGTTTCCAAATTATTTATTTCTTAAGTAATTTACTCATATTAATAAAGGAAGAAAAAAACGGAAAGTGTTTATTTTTTAAAAAAAATTACTTTCATATACATGTCCCGCAGAAGTTTATTAGGCGACACGTTACACGCAAAACAATAGCGCGTTATATGAGGCTTACAACTAAACTTTAGTGCACTACCACCGCGCGCTGCGCTGCGCTCCAGCTCCACGGCGAGGGGAAGCATATTACCACCAGAAACGGGAAGACAACTCGTCGAGTAACATGATCTCCTGTCTCTGAAATATTACTTGATTATGAACTATTAAAGGCCACACTTTACTCCTCCAGAAATATGCTTTGGAAAGGTCCCCGAATGCAGTCATTGGTCATGTGCGAAACTGCTTTTCCACATTGATACCTCCGGCGGGACTGCGAGTGGGCGCGCACCGTGCGGCAGGAGCGGTGCCCTATTCTAGCCCGTATAGCTTAAGCGTGCGGTCCATGCTGGTGGAAGCGATGTACTGCGCATTCCTGCCGAAGCGCACGCCGGTCGCCGAGGCCGTGTGGTCGTTGAACACCCTGAGCTCCTGCCACTGGCGGCACAGGTAGACGCGCACGTCCGTACCTGCGACCGCCAGATATGTACCACTCTGATCGAAACAAAGTTCTCTGATCGAGTAGCCCTCCTCCAGCTGGATCGTCTTGAAGTTCTTCAGCTTGCGCAAGTCCCATAGCTTGACACACGCATCCTCCGCCGCTGTTGCCAGGTAATAGCCGTTCTCTGAGAACGATATCGAAGAGACCGGCCCCACATGGCCAGGGAAGTTGGCCACATTGGACTGCTCTTTTAAGTCCCAAATCTTGACTTGAGAGTTCTCTGTGCCGGTGCCGAAGATGAGTCCGTCCGGATGGAACTGCGCGGTGGTGAGGCTGACGCCGGAAGAGTCGCTCACCTTGCTAAGCAGTGCACCGGTGCGTATATCGGAAAAGGCCCAGTGCTGATCGGTGGAGGTGGATAGAACGTAGTCGCCAGTGGGATGCAGCGACAAACCAGTCACCGGGCCGTCATGCGACCGCAGCACTGCAGACGTCTGTGACCTGTGCCCGCAATCGGTATACTGTTATAAAAGTCTGAAGGTGAATGAAGCCAGTGGCCTAAACGTCAACAACAAAAAGAGCTTTAAAGATTGATTGGTTATTCCAATCAGTGGCCGACAGGCATTGGTTTCCTGCATAAGTCATATTAAATACTCTCAACTCGGTCTCCTCACTGGTCATGTATACATTAATATCACACATGAACCAGGTACATGAGAGTAACAGTGGCAGGTGATTGCTTGCACTGTCTCAAATAACTATTACAATTCAGAATTATTAATTTTTATATATCATTGAATAATGGTGGGTGGCAAACTAGTCGGTATATAGGGAGCCAGGGTGTGGGCTCAATATTTATATTCGGAAGTTAATTGAAAACATGAACATACGTGGGAACGTTCCACACGCGTATCGTGTGGTCCGGTGAGGCGGTGATGACTGTGTCCTCGTCCGGATGGTAGATGACGCGCGTAACCTTCTTGCTGTGCCCCTTGAGGATCGCGACCACTTGCTCCGTGTCCTTGTTGAAAACTGTGGCATTGCGATCGTTGCCTCCAGTCAGCAGCCGGCTCTGGTCCGATGGGTTGATGTCCAGCGCCAGAATACCCGGCACGCTCGCCGAGTGGAGACCCTGCACCATGACAACATGTTCAAAGACATAACACAAAATTACAGTATATTTTGATGAAATTTAACAATTCCAGTGCTGATGGAGAAATGCCGATGCTTCCCACTGAAGATGAAAGGCATGGTATCTATTAATTGTTTCGTCAAAATGTGATGACTCACAGGATGAGAGGCGAGAGTGATGAAGGAGCGTATCTGTTCAGGCGGCAGCAGGCCCTCGGGAACGGTGCGCCCGCGTCGCTTGCGCTCCTGCGTGAGGGCGGTGGCGCGCTCTTGCAGCCGCGCGACCACCTCGCCCGACATGCCCACCGCAGCCGCGCCCCCGCTCGCTGCCGCAACCGCGCCGCCTTCCGCCTGCGCCCACGCACACAAACTCTTTATTACACAAATAAAAGAACCCAAAGTACTACAAGAAAAGATGATAATCTTTAACCAACTGATTTTTTTTTAATATAGAAAAATAGAATTAATAAAATCACCTTGCAAATAAAAGAAAATAATTACACCTGTCTGTAGTATTCACATTAACAATATAAATAAGAACCGTAATCAGTACAAGACAACAAGAATTTTATACTCGATATATTAGATCAAATGAGTATAAGAAAAAAATGGTCACAGGATTAACAGGTTACATCACCTCATAACATCGGAATCTGCCCGATGTAGCCCGATAACATAATATACCAACAGTATATTACTTATACTGGTAGCTAGTCTATAAACAATATGTTTTTTACTATTCTATGCAAACAAAATTAAATAAGCTTCACATGAACTAGCTGCAGTGCAGATTTAAAGATAAATACGGAAACCGGCAACACAACAGGACAGACATTGGAGTAATGATAGTAATGGTAGAAGGAGGGCGAGACGTACCGCGTGCGCGGGCTGCGGCGCGACCACTGCCACCTGCGGCTTCAGCGTGGCCAGCGCCTCGCGCGCCGCCGTTACCTCCTTCGTGAGGCGCGCAATCACCCGGCACGCGGCGTCGTGCTGGTACAGCGCGTGGCTCAGCTCCTGCCAAGTTACACAAACAACCAACCACACTCAAACACATTATGTAAAGTATTGCTTTTACTATATTCAGCATTCTTTAAATGATAAAATCCAATATTTGGCTGAAATATATGCTGCAATATAACATCCTTACATGGTTTCCAAAAAAATAGAATTACTCCTAATTGCAAAATATGTAGTTAAATACAATTTAAAACACATCTGCACCATCATTTGTTACAAGATACAGAATAAAAAGAAAGAAGTGTGAAAAATGGAACAAATCCACAGTGGGGCCACTAAATACGTGCTTGACACACATTTCAGTTGCTATAATGTAGGTGAGGTCTGCCTCTGAGTATATCTGGTAAATTCAGGCCTCATCATGAATATTTTAAATAATATTTATTATATCAAATAATAATGAACCATCAGAAATCAGAAGGACTTCATGACGAGAATAAATATACCTGTCTCGCTGTCTGCAACTGCTGTCTCTGTGTAAAGGTATGCAACATGAGTGCATCCCATTCATCCTGCATGCTCTTCAATGTTGCAGGAATGGATGTGGCACTTGGTGGTTTTGGTTTGACAATCGGCGGTGCTGAAAAATTTTTAACATCAAGTTGTAAATACTTTACAAAGTTAGCCAAAGATATATTTAGAAACGGTAAGAGGTGACATACACTATACGATTAATGTCCACATGCAACAGTTTAGTGCAAGAACATCAAATAATATTGTCTCACATAAAATTGTTGTTAGGCAGATAAAGTTACCACTTTAACAAGGCATATATTATTCATGAATATGTGCCGGAGTATTCTATGTGGGCGTGCATGACACCATCAAGACATCATTCAATGGCATGTAAAATTTTAATCCTTAGTCTATACTGTACTATAATTACTTTGAAGGTTTTTTTTCTACTTTGATAACATAATTCATTATCAGTGTTTTCTTGTCGGATTTCTAACAACGGATACTATTATATTCCGATACCTTTAAAAATGTATGCATAATCATATATATCAAGTTTATGCACATTCATGTAAGTTGTAGAATTAAATTGTATTCTTATCCATCCTTATATAATACATCATTATCATCATTTCAACCAAAGTATGTCTACTGCTGGACCTAGGTCTCTTGTAATGTGTTCCACAATCACTGTTTTGCACTGTTTAAATCCAGTGGCTCCCAGCGATTTTTTAAGCCCTCTGTCCACCTAGTGGGGGGTCTACCAACACTGCGCTTTCCGATGCAGAGTCACCATTCCATCACTTTAAGACGCCAACATCCATTGGTTCTATGAGCGATGTGCCCCAGCCGTTGCTATTTTAACCTCGCGACTTGTAGGGCTATGTCGGTGACTCTAGTTTTTCTGCAGATCTACTCATTTTAGATTTGATTACACAGGGATACTCCAAGCATCACCCTCTCCATCGCCAGCTGTGTGGCTGAGCTTTCTTATAAGACTCATAGTTCGTAACCAAGTTTCGGAGCCGTAGGGATCACTGGCAACACACACCAAAGACTGATCTTCAAACACAGGGATTTTGGACGAATAGACCTTGAGAAGTTTCTCGAACGCAATTCTTGTTTATATATATAAATAGGGGCATAATTTTAATGATAAGTAAGAAATATTACACTAAATCAATGTTAGAAGACTTACTCTTTATTTCAATGAGGTCCTCTACTCTCAACTCTTTGCCACTAATTGGATCTACGCCATTTTCAATTATATATTTTTCGATAATACGTTTTTCGAATACAGCACCGGACGATGGTGAAACAACAGGCACTTCTGGCACCTCATTTGATACTGCAAATAGATAAATAGGTTAGAATTTTCTTTTCAATCGACACAAAAAAAATTTGGTTGTAATACTAAAAATGTTGTTAAATATCGTAAAAACCTTTGATAAAATAAGGCAAACTTCATTAACGACATTTGATAAAGCAAAAGCGAAGCTTTTCAACATTTACCGGCATAATTTTCCCAATATTAATTGTTTATAAACTGTTAAACTCGTACCGTAAATTCAATTATTACTTACTTGCACAACACAGAGCCATGTTAAATCCAATTTAAATCGAACTTTAATCACAAAAAGTCATAAATTCCATTCAATTAACAAAATACAAATATACTATTCATAAACCGATTTGTTAAGTTTACCTTCATGACAGATTAAAAACTTGCTTTTAGGTTTTAAAACTTCAATAGCGTTGGCATAAAATTACAGATAAAAATTGTACAATAATATTTTGTATTTCATAAATTAAACATAATAAGTTTTTATTATATAAATTACCTTTTTTTTCAATTCATGTACTAGTTTTAAGAAGTCCTTGTTTTTCTCACACAAAATTATATAGCAAACTGAATAACTGGAGTTAACTTCTTCGATTAAATTTATTTTGCTTACATTTGTACAATTGTGCTTATTAATTTTGCAACATTTGACTTAAGTGAAACATTTTTATTACTTGTAGCACGTAATATGTAATGTAATGCATAATCCAAAATTTAAAAAAAATTCTGTAGTAATTAAATTTTTGTTTTCATTGCATACTTTGTGCTGATAGCTTGATTACATATTGTTTTAAATTTTTATTAAAGCTTGTCCCATATCAATGTTTTCTTTTAGTTGTAAATGCAACAACGTTTTACACCTTTTTTTAACCGAGGCTCATTTAGATAAGTGATATATATCCCCCTCCCTCCCAAGCTAATAAAGCATCGAGACGGCATATTTTACGTTGTTGCCAGCATCTAATATCAATATTTCGGCCAACTGTAGTCCATTGCAGAATGTAACTTCATCAACGAATTCATAAGACTTTAACATAAATAGTTCCGTTAGTAGTTTCAACTCAGTGTCGATGGAGTATTGACATTTTTTATAAAATTAAAACCCAACAATAATTTTACGATTTTTATTAAATTACTGAACAACAGATTAGAACAGCTTGTGCCGGTGGAGATGGCACATCACTTAACGCTAAAATTGTGTAAAAACTTACTGTACACGTACAACTTTGTACATGGCCACTGCAAAAATAGTGTAACCTATACAAAACATTTCACTATTTACAAACCTTAATAAAATAAGTAACAATTTCAGAGCACACAATTCCATGAAAATTCATAATGTTAATTTAATTTCCCATTTTTAAAATATCCAACATTTACAGTTTCTTTCTTAGAGATGAAATGAAAAAATTCAATGTCATAAAAAAAAAACAAAAACATAACCCTTACGTATACAACACGATACTATGTAAAACAAACATTGGCAGTCTAAAGAATTTTCATCAATATTGGTCAAATAATTCACAGAGATAAATGAAATTCATTGTATTGCTCGTAGTCTAATTGTTGATAGAATAATATAACTTACAGAGAAAATAACATCACTTTCACGATTCGTCAAAAGTATGCGATGAAAATAAGACGCAACATCCCAGAAGGCACTACCATCGCACACCAAATCCCAAAATAGACAGCAATTTTGATTTGGACATTATTTATAGATGAAATATTTACAGTTTCATTTTCAACACAACTGTTTCCTTATATGTGATAGTTTAAATATATCTGGATCATAAAAATGTAGAAAAATTTTCCAAATGTTCATGATTATGCAAAAAGAATTTATGGAGTAGCAATTGTTTAGAAACAATTTATTCATATGGTATATAAATTTATTGATAAATGATAGTCATAAAACACATAAAATGGCAGATTATTAATATAAACATTTTATTTTCGTTCCTTTTAAATAAAAATTGTACATTTCCTGATGGCTAGTCTCATCCACCTAACGGTGTAAATGTGATGTGATCAGGCACGTCGCATTATACAATAACGGTATAAATTTAATCAGCATGTTTATGGCATAATTTAATATCATTAGTTAAAATATTTAACCCTAAATTGCACATTTTATAGAAAGAAATTAAATACACGGAAGAAACTGGACTTTCCAAAATATGTCATTTTGGTATAAAGTATGTAAAAATGAATAGCATCAGAACTATTAATACATAACCTACCCTAGCCTTCTTTGGTTTGGCTAGACAAGATCATTTATTTTATTTAATAAAAATATACACTAATTATAAAATCTACCCAAAGTAAAAATAGTGTCATAGTATTGACAAGCCGCTAATTATTTGTGACACCAAAGTATTGATACAGAAATGATTTGATAATATCACAACCAGCGTAGTCACATATTTGTGCTAATTTCGATTGTAGAACTATGTCCAGCTGATGCAGCCTAATTTGAACATATTGTCAGCCAATTGACTCGTACTCTACACAAAGTATAAAGCGACAAAATATATTTTTATCACGAATTGAACCTCAATTCACACCAAATATAAAAACAGTCCAATATACATATGTATGTACATCCTGAGCACACAGGCAGTCTTTGCAAATCTCATTTACTTTAGAAGCACGACAGAACACAAGACCAGAGTACCATCCACAACATTTTGTAAGTGTTGTAAACGGAATCATCCTGGGGGATCAGATATACGTATAAATATTGTCTCATTAAAATATTCCCCCTACAGATCCTCATCAAAAATGATTCATTTTGTTCTGTATGATGTACAGACAGATTATTAAGATTGTTACATAATGAATAAAATAGATACATTGTATTATAGTAATTAAAGTTTTGCAGTCATTTTGAAATGTTTACTTATGATATGACTAAGTTATATTACCAAACCCAAATGATTCTTTTAATAAAATAATGATTATATGTAAAAATATTATCCCCACAGACCATAGATTCCACTGTATACAAAGAACAAAATGACAAATAAAAATTTCATCTTATTAACTTATTTTGTTCCTTCCTTGTCTGCTCCATCGAGACAGACACACCATACACCATATAAAACTGCTACTATGATCAGTAGAATTAAATAAAGATCATTAAGTAAATACTCCATTTTTGCCATAATTCTTATTAATGTTGCTGTCCTTTACATAAATAAAGCCAAATAATAGTAAACAGACAACTTTAATATATATATGGCAACATGTGGCTAGGATTGAGAAAAAACTATTTGGTAGCAACACCAAAAAATATCTATATGATACAAATAGAAACATAATTAGGAATTTATCTTGATTTAGCATTCAAGAGCTCCATCATGCATCAACCGCATTCTTGACATCACTGCAAAATAGTCCAAGTGAGAAGAACTGCAAGGTCCATAACTATGAGGCATTGTTTTAATAAAAACAATCCAATTACTGCCAGACACGACAATTCACAAATAAACATGCACCGAGTTTGTGTCCTTATCTACAGTGCCGTCTGCAGAGCAGGCTTTGGAACAAGTTAATTAACCACGAAGTAGGAAAGTTATCTCTATTTGTACAAAAATAAAAATGTTTCTCGTGTTACACAAGTACGCGCACATACGCACTGAACACTTCTATCGTCACAAGATTAAATATCTTAAAGCTTGGCATGCACGACGGTGATCAGTCCTCCTCGTTTAGTCAGATGAAGACTGTGATCGCTGCGTAGCTGGACGGTGGTCACGTGAACGAGTCGCGCAGCTGACGCACCGCTGCGTACACCTTTACGGCCGGCCCAAGGCGCAGGCGCAGGCACGCGACCAGCTCCTCGCAGGACGCCATCAGCAACTCAGCACCGGACAGCTGCGCGTTTGCCGAGGCCGCGCCAGCCGCTTCGCCCGCGATGCGCGACACCAGCGCCGCCACCTCGCTCTGTTCGTGTGGTTAGATTTTTAAATTAAACATTAATGTCCAAAAATAATCGCTGAAAAAAATATGAAGTGTGTACTCTATGTTTATATATATATATATATATATATATATATATATTATACTGTTATAGTTTCTTTTGTTCCTCACGGTGGACAAAAAGCACACTTATTTCACATTTCGTTTGTCATTCGTCATACTACACTGTTAATTATTATATCCGTGCCACTTACAAATCTAAAATTGAATGCATGACACGAGTTTTAGTCATTATTATGACATATTTATAATTTCTCACTTCACCTGCTGCTTAACTTTGGGTTAAATTTTTGAAAAAATATTTAAATAGTATACGTTTTAGAAACTGACCTGCGTCCAGACGATTGGGTCCGACGGCAGCGCTAACTCAGCGACGTGTGCGGCCAGTAGAGCGCGTGGCAGGTGAGGCTGCGACCACGCCCCGCCGCGGGCTGCGAGCGCACCCTCGACACCGCCCGCGTCCAGGCTGCCTCGCCACCGCTTGCTGCCCGCGCCGCTCGACAGCGACTCGTCATCTGAGCCCTGCGTACAAAACAACAATTAAGAGACTGCAATAGTAGAAATAGCTGTCATACTTATCGATCCATCGAGTGTCAGAATAAGTAATTATCATTAAAAATCTTAGCTATTGCTGATGCTGTCGCTTCATTATTATGAAGAACCTTTTTTTTTCACACATAACTATAAGTTAAGTTTCAATAAACTATTTGACAGATTATAAATGAAAGTAATATATAATCCATGCACTTACGTTGGCAACCTTCGCTACTTCTACCCTTTTGTGTTTTGGTGGCCTGCCCCTTGGCAATCTGAAAACATTTACGGTTTATATTACATATAAACCAATTCTGAATATGATAGAATTAATTAAAAGGGTAAATCCAACACGAATGAGTCAGCCCGAGTGCTGAAACGTAGCCTTCATAGGATACTAACACCACATAAGTGTCTCAAAGAGGTGAAGATAAGCAGAGTCTTCAGTACTTGTTTCATACAAATTTAAACTGAAGAATGGAAAAAAAGAACCGCTCCAGCTGACGCTTTAAAATACGAAGTACTGAATTGTTATGATAGCAACGTGCTCCCTGTCCACCTCTGGAGGATGTAGTTTGAATCAAGTTACTTCCGACAATGGCATAAAGAGAAAGTCGCGAACAAATTAGGTTTATATGCTCCCCCTTCGAAGTTATTGTACGCATATTATAATGAACGAATACGGGTTGATTAGGAATATTAGAGAGAAATATTAGAGGAAGTTTGAAAGTTGCTCCGGTGAGAGAGAAATCGAGGAGGAAGAGGGTAGCGCGGTGCGGGCATGTTGTGCGGAGGGATGAAGGACATATAACAAACAAAATAATGAGAATGAACGTTGGTGGATATAAGAGTAGAGGAAGACTGGAGAAAGTATGGATGGATTGTGTGAAAGATGACATGTGTATAAAGAGTGTGAATTCAGATATAACGGCTGATAGAGGGATATGGAAAAGAAGTACATACTATGCCGACCTCACGTAGCTAGAAAAAGGGCAAGAGGAAGAGTTATTTCCTAATCAGAAAATAACTTTTCCCACATCATAAAATGTTTTTCTGACTACAAAATTCCTTGCGAGCCCCAGCCACAGATAAAAAGATAGCAAACAATGGAGTCCCATCCACATTCCAGTACATGGACATATTTTGGTTAAAAACTTAATATTTATTATTATATGATATTTAGTGAAAACAATGAGACGCGAAATTAACTCATCTATTCATAAAAGAATGTAAGGAATCGCGCACAACATATCATGGGATCCAAGCCAACCTCACCTACTTGTAGTGCACTCTGTTAATCAACAAACGTGGCTATGGCTTCCACCGACCCACCCGCATTGGGCCAGCGTCGTGGGAAATGGCCCAAATCCCTCCAATATGAACCCCTACTAACGCGGGGATCTTTGCGGGAAGCCTATGTACTGCAGTGGACGTCTATCGGCGGATGATGATGATGCTCGACGAGGTAGCTTTCCTCTAATATTGTTATTGCGTTGTCATGTCGGCGGATTGATAATATGAATGTGGAAGCTAGACAAATGTTGAGAATAAAACCCTATCACCATTCTAATTCCAACTACATATCCCGAATAGACCCAGGAGTTGGGTGTTCCAGGGCAAGAGATTTAGCGGTACGCCATAGGAACGATTATCTAGCAGCGCGTCAGACAAACGCAGGCGGGGCGCTTGTGGGTGTCAGATCAAGCATAGCGTTGGCACAGCATCAGCGCGGCATACCCGTCACCACAGCGAAATTTTCGTACGTACTTCTGCTTGGGCGCGTCGCCGCGGGGCGCGGCGCCGTGCGCCTGCGCCTTGTCACACTTAATTGGTACTCTGCAATCGAATGTAAGACCAGATCATACTAGCGTTGTAATTGGAATGGTGAATAGCGTTTTAGTTTCTGGTGATTATGTCTATGTACAAATTTAGGTGTGCTGTCCTGAAGTATTTCATTAGTAAATGATTTAGTAATGACATACCTTTCACCTACCGCCTATGGTATGAGGCATTAGAGTGTTAGATATGATCGTATTCCGTAAAAACATCCCCTTCTCACTTACGACCCATACGTAAATATGCGACAAATGTAATAACGCACGGCCACGTCTGAAATATGGGTATGGTGTTGTGCGTACTTGGCAAGCCTGTCGGGCAGGTCCTGTGGCGCGGCGCGGTACGGGCACGAGGAGGCGGCGGCGTGCTGCTTATGGGCGCCGCCCCGCATCGAGCCCAGCCCGCGGCACCCGCCCACGCCGCACGGCCCGCTTACCCGCAACTCTTCCACAGCTGCATCAATAAAATAACATTTACAATTTACAAATTAATATCAAAGTATAAAGCTAATGAAACTATTAAACTACTGGAGAAACGACACATTTCTTATAATGACTCAAGGCTCAATATCGCTCTTAGCAAAATGTGGGAACTCACTCAACGGTGGCTCTAGCGGATGTCCGGTCTTGAGGCACCAGCCGACCGGGTGCATATCCGGTGAGTCGTCGTCCAACCAGCAGGACATCTCCTCCGGCCAGCCGTCGAACGTAAGCCGCACCTGGTGGCCCTTCACCTCGCTGATGGTCGCCACGCGGATTAGGAACGGCACCTAAGTAATAAAAATATAATTCAAACAGGTAATAATATTTTTTAATAAACTATTACCTTAGAATTATACTCCCATCATAGTTTTATAGTTCTAGTTAATGGAAAACGACACAAGTAGAGCGAGGGGGTGTAATGTTCGTAAGAACTTTAAAAAGCTTTACCCGAGTACCCCAAGCAGCCGCTACGACATCACGCCGGAAGAAACGAATTATTTTTACTGTCAGCAATTCATCGTTCATTAGTGAATAAGAAAATATTCACATACCACCTGGCGAACGTCTCGATCGTTTAATTCCTCACGTTATTAACGAAGCCCATTCCCTTTGCCAAGCGGTGCCGCTGCTGCACACGCTGTGGTTTCCGTAAGCTCCTCAACAAGAAAACTAACTAAATAAATAATCTGCTAAAAATGATTAATGTGACTATTCTAATTTAGGCACATCTACCGACAAATTCCTAAACTATGATCCAGATATTTACTTGTACGAGGAAGGATCAAAAAGTAATGAGAACGACATATATACTCCTTGGTAAGAAAAAAAAAATAATGGTATAGCTCAGATACATATTTGTAATGTTAATAAGGAAAAATACTTCGATTCTCTTTTGTTTTGTTTCTGTATGTTGTCATTTGTTTGCTTCGTGTCGGAACGTGTTCCCGGAAATGGAGAAAAGCGAAGTGCGAGCCGTTATTAAATAGCTCTGATTAAAGAAGTCAACGACGCAAGAGATTCATTGCGATCTGGAGGCAACGTTAGAAGAGTCTGCTCCGCCGTATTCCACTGTCACAAGGTGGGCTCATCAATTTCGAGTGGGGAGAACGAGCACGGAAGACGAACATCGTTGTGGTCGTCACCATGTCGACGTCACTCACCCAAGAAAATGTTGCGAAAGTCGAGAAAATCGTATTCAGCCATCGAAGAGTTACCATCCGATACTTACTCGTAATTCAAGGAACGGGCATTTCATATGGAAGTATTCAATCCATATTGAAACAATCTTTGAATGTGAGATAAGTCTCCGCAAGATGGGTGGGGGGTGCCGAAAATGTTAACCGACACTCGGAAACAAAACACGACGACGACTTGACATTTCGAAGATATTGTCGGACAAGTTTCAAGAAAATTCTGAAAACTTTTTGTCTCGTTTCGTAACAATGGACGCAACATGGCTCCATCAGTTTGATCCCGAGACAAAACAGCAATCTTCGCAATGGAAACGGTCATCATCACCGACCCCGAAGAAGTTTCGTGCCGTGGCATCGGCTGGCTAGGTTATGGCCTCAATATTTTGGGAGTCAGAAGGGATATTGTTGATGGATTACCTGGAGCGTGGAACCACTATTGCAGGCCAATATTATGCAGCTTTAATTCTCAAGTTAAGGAATGCCATCAAAGGGAAAAGGAGAGGGGAAACTTCTAAGGGGCGTGCTGTTTCATCACGACAACGCACCCGCGCACAGGTCGCCAGTTGCGATGGCTGCCATTGAGCAAGCCGGCTTCGATTTGGTTGACCACCCCCCTTATTCACCAGATCTGGCGCCTAGCGATTATTATCTGTTCCCCAAATTAAAAGAATACCTAATGGAAAACAGGTACGACAGCGAGGTAATGGATGCCGTGGAGAGTATTTTACGCGACCAATACAAACCTTTTTTTTTTTTAAAGGGATTGCAGCCTCAGAAAAGCGCTGCACTCGGTGTGCAGAGACATTCGCGGAATATGTACAAAAATAAATTATTAAGTTATCAATAGTCATTATATCCTATCTCATTCTCACTATTTTTTGATCCCTCCTCGTACAATTATACATTACTACTTCTGCCTTAACGCATCATCATTATCAGCCTTTGTTTATCCACTGTTAAATATAGGTCTCCCCCAATGTCGTCCATCAAATCCGATCGTCAGCTTCTCGCATCCATTCACTTCTGTCCGCCCAAATCATGTCGTCGATCCATCTGGGGGGAGGGCGTCCTCCACTTCTGCGATCCGTATGCGGCCCTCCACTCCAAGACTTTCCTCCCCCATCGGCCGTCACTGACAGAACAAACATGGCCGGCCTACTACCGTTTCAGCTAGCAGATTTTGAGAGCTACGTCGACAACTTCAGTTCTCCGTCGAATTTCTTCGTTCCGAATTTTGTCCCGGAAATTCCAAGCACAGCTCTGTCCATCGCTCACTGTGCTACTCTAAATCGGTGGACCAGCTCGATGGTCAGGTGCCATGTCTCTGCGCCGGAAGTAAGGGTGGGGAGGAGGCACTGGTTAAAGACTTTCGTGTTAAGACATTGGGATATTTGCGAGATGAGAATGTGGCGGAGTTTCCCAAACGCTGCTCAGGTGCGCCGAAAGCGTTTGTCGATCTCATTGTTGAAGTTACCTTGGCCAAATTCTGTAACCTGTCCTTAACGCATCAGTAAATTTTTATTGCAGCTTTACTAAAAATAATCTTTATTTCAGACTAGAAAGTCCATATAGGATTAGTATGATTTATAACACTAAACATGTAAATATTTTCTTTTCATTATGTATTTCCAAAAAAAAAAACACCAATCTAATAATTCTGTATTGGAAAATCGAGTCTGTCAGCTATCATCATTAAGATGCTGTTGGTGCTAACTCGCAGGCGCAGCATCATGGAAGCTGCTTTGACAGTGTGAAATCCATCCGTCCGCGCCTACGCGAACATTCTCAACGAGAGATACATTATTTTAACTTTGTTGTGTACCGCTCGTGGTGTTTAATTTTTATCAACATCATCGTCATCAGCCGATAGAGGTCAACCGTTGGGTATAGGCCTCACCCAGACATCTCCATCGAGTTCATTGAGGGGAATTGGGCCTTAGTCCACCACACTGGCCCAATACTGGGTTGGTGGGTGGTCAGAGCCCCGTCTGTTATTCAGCAGGGTGCACCACGTGCAAGTGAGGTTGACTTGGGCTCCGTAAGACGTTGGACGGAATCCTTTACACCCCCTAAATTTTTATATTTGTATTTTCTCGCAAAAGTTAATTATTAATAGTTTCGTGAGAAATAAATAAATGAATAATAATTTAATAAATAATAAATAAAAAATAATAATTTATAATGATAAATAAAAAAAGAACAGGCAATCATCAGAGTCCTTACAATAGCTTCACATCACGTCAAGTCGGAGCGTACCACTTGTTCATCCCCTCTAACGGGTTCTCGCCTTGTCGTGGCGGAGGGGCTTAGTAACCGTGGTCCGGTACACGGTGAAGCCAAGTGGAACCCACCCGGCCGGCCCGCGGCGAAGGGCTGGCCGAAGCGGCCGCTCCAGGTTCGAGCACCGGTTGGGGTAACTGGAGCTCACCGGAGCGGCCGGGGGCCGCAGGGGCAGCTGTGTGCTGCCCTAGCGGCCGGCTGCAGGGGCGGTTTCATACCACCCCTCGCAGCCGAGGTGGGGTCGCGGAGGGAGTACCCTCTGCGGCCAACCGGTGTCGCACCGGCGATGCGGCGGCGGTGGGGCCGCGGGGGAAGAGGAGTGCCGGTATTGAGATGCGCCGCTCTCCCTATCCTCCGCGGCCGTTGACAGGTAGCGGCGGGCCTAACATCTCTCCGCCGCGGGGAGCCGGGAGAGGTTTTCTCCAGTGGCTCCCATGGCCTCTGGGCGACAGGTTCGGGGGAACCGGTCGCCCGCACACGCATGAGGTCGAGGAGGGGGCGCGCTGCATGTTCCGGCGCGCCCTGGAAAGGGAGGATTCATCCCTCCCTCCCGAGGTGGGGCTGCGCAAGCGGCCAGCGCCGGCAGGGTCGCGGCTGAGTGCATGCGTTCCCGTAACCCTGCCATCATGGCGATGAGGCGGAACATCGTGGGGGTTTTAGTCGGTGCAAGTCCGACATAACTCGTCCTTGCCCCCGCGAGGACGAGTATGCGTAGGCATTTCCCCCACGTAAAACAAAAAAAAAAAAAAAAAAAAAAAAAAAACCACTTGTTCATATTATAAAGATGACTGATCGGCGGAATATTATTAATTTTGACTTGATGAACTAGATTATTGTAGGTAAAAAGAGAGGAAACATTACCCTGGGGTCCACCACCTCGAGCTTCATGGCGGGTTTGAAGCCGTGGGGCGCGCGCGGGCGGAAGGCGCGCGCAGGCGCCGCCGACGCGCCCGTCTCCACCAGGTACGCCTCCCACGAGAACGAACCCGTCTCCTTGTAATCTGCGGGACAAAATAACATAAACTTCAATTTGTCAAGATTTTATACACTCTATCTCAACTAGCAAGTTAACCTTCGAGTAAAGAAGTACGAGTATATCGGCGCCATCACAACACCGTGTTTTGTGGAAAACATTAGATGAGACCATGTTCTGCAGTAGACGTCCATCGATTGAGATATGGAAGGATTACTCCGTCGAGTGGGTCAAAAAAGTTTAACAGGTTTACCAGCTCAGTTATGAGTTCTAACATCAATTTTTTTTTATTCATTAGCGACGGGATGAACGCGACGTTCACCCGATGGTAAGTGATATACGCATGCCCATAACAACGTGGCGCTAGTTAGAATGGTATACGCTGCACCACATTGCGCTCGTTGCCCTGAGACATAAGATGTTGAATCTCATTACCTCGCACTAGCTACAGCGCCCTTCAAACCGGAATAAAGTAATGTTTGCATACTACTGTCCGGCAACAGAGACCTACCAGCAGTAAACACACAAAAAAATAAGGACAATCTTTGTGTCGTCCACAAATATTACCAATTATCACACAAAAATACAATCGGAATTTAAAGTTGAAAAGGAAATAAGTAAATAAAACTATAAAACAACAATTGCGAGTACCGTCCGAAACGAATAATCGTTTTATTTGTTTGCAAATAAAAATAATAAAAACGGTACGTACTATCAACGCAAGAACGCGACCGCCAAATTATTCGAACGCAACACACAAACGAAGTATACACGTAAGGAGTACAGCAGTCTGGTGAGCAAACCTTTCGCGGGCTGCAGCTCCTCCACTCCCACAGCGGTCACACCGCTCGTTATACAGAATTGATTAACACAAATGAATAACAAGCATTTACGTAACGTTCATATTTACGGAAGAGTAGCGCGGGGCGCTAGTGCGCGTGCCCGTGCTAGTGCGCGTGCCCGTGCTAGTGCGCGTGCGCGTGCACACGGACACACCGCGCGACCCGGCGGCGGCGCGCTGCCGACTGGCCCGCGACCCGCAGCCCGCGGCCCCCACACAATGTATCGAGCGATTAAAAACTATTTAAATTATTCTCATTCGAGTAATCGAGAAGTCGCCGGCGCGCCGCAACATCAACGGTTCCTTTTACACGCGTGGCGAAAAAAAAAAATTATAGCGTTAGTCATCTCGGTTTAGGTAATATCTGTGTTGTTGGCTGTTAATGGTTTTATCTAAAATAAAAAAAATTAAAATATTTTCCACTTTTTTTTATAATTTGTATTTATTTCACTTTCATAATATTTTTATTTTTTTACGTAAATTCCTAATAAATCATCAATTCTAATACCTTTCGCTTGAAATCAGTTCAACTATATAAACTGTTTTTTTTAAGCGACAAGAGTAGCGGCACGTCCACCTGATGGTAAGCGATACGCCCGCCCATAACAACGTGGCGCTAGTTCAGATGGTACGCACTGCACCACATTGCGCTCGTCGCCAGTCACATAAAATGTGGAGTCTCGTTAGCCCAGTGGTTACACTAGCCACAGCGCCCTTCAGATTGGAACACAGTAATGTTTGCACACTACCGTTTGGAGGCACCTCTTTAGACGGTCTCCGGCTACAGAGTTACCACCAGCGTTTAACATCCTCCTCCGCGTAGAAGGTTTAAGAAATATATGAAGTATAACATGTTCATTTTTACTGGCATCGAATCGGTAACGCGTGTCGCTCTAGCCGCCGGCGACGTGCACCCCGCCGCCGGGGCGACCTTGCGTGAATCAGTTTCATAGCCGCTAAAATTATCAGCCATCAAACGGACGATTTTGAAAATACTTTTAACGGAGAACGTTGCTTGGTGCGCGTGCGCACAAGTCAAAATAAATTTGCAATTAACCTTTGTAGATAATTACATATTAATTACGATATCTTCTCTGCATTACGCGGAAACACAAGGCGAGGTTTTCCTTATAAAAATTATAAAATGTTATCATTTTAAACACGGGTATCATCATCATCAGCCGATAGACGTTTAATGCTGGACATAGGCCTCACCCAAAGATCTCCACATCGATCGGTCACGCGTTGCGCGCATCCAGTGGGTTCCCTTCATTCTCACCAGATCGTCGGTCCACCTTGTGGGAGGCCTCTGGACACTACGTCTTCTACCGGTACACGAAACAGTTATACCTCGTGATCCCTGAATGAATCAGTTTGTAAGAAGCTGTTGGGGCACAGGCGTACCCTTAATGTGAGGGCGATGGGGCCATAGTCACCGCGCGGGTCCAATGCGGATTGGTGACTTCACACACGCCTTACAATAAATTCTAATGCATGTGCAGGTTTCCTCGCCATGCTTTCCCTCACCGTTTGTATTTCGCTGTCGTTGCTGAAGTTCACAAATGTACATAATTGTACATAAATATTAAAGTCATATCGGTACAGTCATTAGGCTAGCGGAGCTTCATCGATTTACTTAAATAATTGTTTCTCTAAAAAAAAGGGGTGATACGGCGCGTAAAACTCCGGAACGAAATATGCAAATCCTGTGGGGCTCCAGCTCCAGCGTTTATTATTACAATATTCTGTCCCAAGTTGTTGTAATGCTGTCTCCGTGTACCTGCGACTGCACAGCTGCAAGTGCGATAGACCTCCGCCGATTAGGTTCGCCGATGAAGTGAGCGGTGACACTCCAGGAAATTTTTTTTAACGATTGTGAGATTCATCATTATCATTAGTCGCTAAACGTCCACTGCTGGACATAACCTTCCCCCAAAGATCTCCCTATCTATTGATTCTCTGCTGCTCGCAAAATCGCCAAGCACTAGGGGTCGTCGTCTATAGAGGTTCATATTGGAACGATACGGGCCTTTTATCACCACGCTGGCCCAATGCGGGTTGGTGGGAGCTAGAGCCTCGTCTGTAGATTAGCAGGCTGCACTACGAGCAGATGAGGTTGGCTTTGGGTCCCTGAGTTCTTATGTGGGACATCTTACACTTACACATTGTGAGATTTAAACGTATTTTTATCAGAGATACTTTGTAAATGAGAGCGTATGAGTGAATATAAAAATGCGAGAGCCTGTATGTTTCCATCGGGAGCACCCGCCAGGGAAATCGAGGGCGCCGCTGATAACGGTGACGTTCCTGCTCGTGAGCGCGGCCCCACCGACACCCCTCGGTACACACCGTACCAGGCGATACTGTGCGTGCGTACAAAGAAACAAAATCTAAGAGAATCTAAAATACACGAACTTTGAGGTTTGTATTTTTTTTATTTAATTCGAGGAAGCGGCGAGACAAAGGAGATGTTCAGACGACGGTAAGTGATAAACCTCCGTATAACAATGTAGCGCTAGTTAGGATGGTATACACAGCACTACTTTGTGTTTGTCGCCTTGGGATATAAGACGCCTCGTGACCAATCGGAACACAGTAATGTTTGCACAGTGCTGTTTGGCGGCAGAAATGAGAGCTGCGGTGGTAAGTACCTAGACGGTGTCCGGCAGCAGAGACCTACCAGCATTTAAGCAGGTTCTTTCGTGTCCTGTCTAGCCACCATTAATCATATTATAAACCATCTACAACGACATACTAAGTCCTGTGAATAAACATGGACGAGCTGGAGTATACAATGTAAGCATTCCTCCCTGTCTTCGTTCACGCTTAGCATCGTGTTAAATTTTGATCATATGTTAGATTAGTAGTCAATAGAAATAAAAAAAAATCGTATGGGTGTAAGGGGTGCACCCTGCTGAATAATAGACGAGCTCTGACCACCCACCAACACGCACTGGACCAGCGTGGTAAGTTAAGGCCCAATTTCCCTCAATGAACTCTTGGATTTTTTGAGAGGAGGCCTATGTCGAGCAGTGGACGTCTATCGGCTGACGATGATTAAATAAAAAAAAATCGTATTGCAAAATAAAAAATAAGTAGTAATGGAGAGCATTTCTCACTAAACGCGCCCTTCATCTTCACGTAGCGGCGATTGAATAAATTACGAAAAAACGAATACAATTTATTCAGCCGCTGCAGTATTGAAGGGTGGGACGCAGTTCCGCCGCCACGACATACCGCGGCGAAGGTATTACGTAACCGTCCCATCAGGCAGGCAGGCAGTATTCGCGCAGTCATCGCAAGTTTAAACTAGCCTAGAGTTTAATTGTGATGGGAGCTCTCTGTTGAGGAGATCCTGTAAGTACGTACCACAAACCCGTTGCAGTCGACAAACAGTGATGTGGTACATACAGTGTTCCGGTTTGACAGGCCCTGTAGCTAGTGAAATTACTGTGGTAATGAGACTTAACATCTTGTGTCCCATTCGACAATTAACTAGCACAAAGTCACAGAATAAATCATCTTAACTAGTGTCATCATCAAGTAATGTCTTATTGGTATCATCAAAAAAAAAAAAAAGAATCGTAATAATTTCGCGAACCAATCATGATTTTCATGCGACAGTTGACTGTCGAAGCAGACTGGTGGGGTTTGGCGAGTGGCTCATTTAAATATTCATATATTTCTTCATTATCATCAGCCGATAGACATACACTGCTGGACATAGCCCTCCCAAAAGGATCTCCACATACGGTCAGCATGAACTTCGGTATCACTGGGCATTAGAGGTTGTCGTATATGAGGGTTCATATGGGTGGGATTTGGACCATATCTCACCACGCCAGCCCAATGCAGGTTGGTGGGAGTCAGAGCCTCGTTTGTTGATTAGCAGGCTGCACCACGAGCTGGTTAGGTTGGCTTAGGTATCGTGAGTTGTTGTGCGGGCCCCCTTACACCTCTTTATATTTCTTTACAAAACCAATACTCACCATTGGGCGGCGTCAGCGCGTAGCCGTTGTCCTCTGCCCAGCCGACGGGGTGTATGTACGGTGACGTGGAATCCGCCCAGTAATCGTATGCACGGTCCCAGCTGTCGAAGCTGACGAGCAGCCGGTGCTCCAGCATGTCCGCCACGCTCGCCACGCACACCATGTCGTTCTGCAAATCCTCCGCCTCCAGTTTCATGCCGATGCGGAACCCGTTAGGCTTCACCGTCTGCTCAATGTTTTTATTTTCACTCATAATATTTTTATCTCAAATTAGGCAATAAAGCAAGGAATTAAGTCATAAAACATATTATATACTATTCCTTTATAACATACTATAAATATTAATTGTATAATAATTTATATGATGTTATTTAAAAATAAATGATTAAAAAACAACTAAAAAATTAGGTAGCATTTGTGTTAATGTACACTGATGTCAAGCTAAAAAATTTTGTATGTTCATCATCATCATCATGCGACAGACGTCGGCTGCTGGACATAGGCGTCCCCCAAAGATCTCCACATAGATCGGTGGATTTCGTATGCCCTTAGTATATATAAATTAAAGTAATCAAATATAACAACTAAACAATAGTTCCACAAAAAATTTTCCTTAAAAATTTCAATAAAAAAAAAAAATATTTTTGTGAAGTTTCTGTGAAGAGAAGACAATGAAAGCCTTTTAAGTACACTACAAATACGGGATAAGACGTAACTGACCGTACTGGTGATGTGGGAGAAGAGATGCCTCGGTGCAGCGATAGCCCGCATCTTCTTGAGATACAGCGGCCAGGAAAAGGTTGCCGGCGCGTAGCCTGCTGGCGGCTTCAGCGCGCGCCCGTTGCGCTCGCACCAGCCCGCCGGAAAAATGTCCACCGAGTCCGCGTTCACCCAGAAATCGTACAAGTCTGGGTACTCGTCGAAGTGCAGCCGCATGCGGTAGCCCTGCACCTCCGCCACCGACACCACGCAGAACAGTGCCGGGTGCTGCGGGTCGATCGCCTCCAAGCGCATGCCCACCTTGAACCCGTTCCGGTTGTATGGGAAGGGATCCTTAAATAACTTCACTGGCGCCGCCTTCGCTTTGCAAATGTCTAGATAGCGCATCCATGAAAATCCGTTCTTGCCGCACATCCACGGATACTTCTCATCTTCGATCAAGTCTTCGCTCATTTTAAGTAAAGCCGCTTCCGTTAACTGCGCATCTCCAGAGTCATAATGCTTGGGTGAAACTTTACCATCCTTGATTTCTTGCATTGCTTCAGACTCGGACATCTGCTTCCTCATCAAGAGCTTCTTCATCTTGTTTCTCTTCTTCATCAATTCAGCTCTCTCTTTATCCTTCTTCTTTTGCGCCGTCTTCTGTACTTCCGTTTGGCACGCCGAACTGCAGAACTTCGGGGTAATAAATTCTGCCGCCATCCCGTGGCATCCGCAGCCCTCGCATCTGAACAAGTCCTCGGGGGATGCTGATTTCTTTTCCTTATTCGTGTTTTCGTTCTTGTGCTTTAACGACGTCAAATTGTTGTTTTGGCTCACCATCACTTTACCGCTTTCGAGGCTATCAACCAAATCGATAAGGCCGAATTCATTCGTTTGGAACTGCAGTCCACTACCCTGAAGATGAGCTACACCGTTGCTCCATATTAGGCCTGGTGGATCCTCTTCAGAGGCTGGCTCGCTACTGTCCTTACGTTTCAAACTATTCCTCGAATACTGTTCCAGGTTCTGATACAAGACGTCGATGCTCGCCTCCGGAATTAATTTGATCTTATCCTTATCATCCTCTAGATCTGAATCACCAATGCTAGTTTTCAAATCTAAATCCTTATCGAGCTTCTCATCGCAGAACAAAGAGGGCACACGGTGGTCGTCATTGGTGTCCAAGTCCATATGACCTGCTAAATGGTTTTCTTTTATCTGCTGTGGATTTGGTTTACTAGTTTTATTACCGAAGTTTTCGTTGCACAGCGAGATTCGCCTCTTTAAGTTCGCGTTGGAAACTTTCCTCTCGCCATTGTCGGAGTTGGAGCGGCGGAGGATCGCAGGCGCGGCGACTGGTATTGGCGCCATGTCCCTATCAATGATATTCTTATTTAACAAACTTTTACTTTTCTCTGGTATTGCTAGAGTGAATGATTTTTCAAGCGTTTGTCCACCTTCTTCATCAGCTATCGAGACTGTGTATATGTCATCGTTCATTGATGAATTAGTATCTGGTATAGACAGAGTGTATTCTCCCTGTTCTCCAGTGGGTTCCGCTCTCGAACCTGGTATGGACATGGCAAAAGATTTTTCATTCTTCGGGCTTTGCGGAATCGATATGTCTTTACCATTTACATTCACCAAGTTGGGTAGCGGCTGCAGGGGCGGCATGTCCGCGGCTTCCACAGATGGAGTATCCCTCATGACTGTAATGTTGCCTTGTGGATCATTTTGTATTTGTCCATTTGCAATTTGTAAATTTATTATAGGACCTTTAGATGCCATCGTGCCTGGCAAGGTGACGGGCAGAATAAACTTTGTATTTTGTATTTTAGGCATATTCATTGGAGTCAGGAACAGTTTTTGATTATTTGGATTGATAGTCTGTTGGTTACTGGATATAAGTATTGACTGATTTTCTGTCATGCTTTTAGTATTTGGTTTCTTCATTGACCCTAAATATGCAATTGCCTGTTTCGCCTGTGTCATTGGAGCAATACTGACGGGGACCATCATTTTATCACTTGTCTTGGGCTTCTGAATGACAATTGGCTGTGAAGCATTTGTGGGTGCCAGTATAGATGATTTGTTATGTCCCTGCGGCTTTGGTATTTGGTTTGGCTTATTCATATTTGATATTAGGTGAATATTTGAGTTGGTAGGAACCTGCAATAAAGAAGAATATATTAATCTTTGCTAAAGGACAAATTAAGTTGCACTATTCATAATTTTTAAATTGTTGAATTTATATGAAAGAGGGAAGGGTCATAGAACCTGTCATTTGAAAATTTTTCATATGATATGAATGTAATAAAACCGAAATGAACTGTAAAACAACATTTTTAAATTACCCAAGATCTTTCATGTTTACCTTAAAACATTATGCACAACATTTAAATATATGAGAAAGTTTATTTATTCCATTCATCTAACAGTACATGGTTACTATCTGATACCATATAAATTTTTTAATATTTTGGTAGCCCAACATTAAATTCATATTATCTGATATCATAGATTTTCCTCCATTTTATTGAAAATTTTTTAATTGGTAAATATTTTCAACATAAAACTGAGAGTCTTATCGCAAAACACTGCTTGAAATATAACTGATCAATACCTACATTATATTAGCACTAACAAGTAAAACAACAACCAGGTACCAATGTTCCACAATTCAATAAATAATTTACTTGCAGCCAAACAGCAAGGACTACTGGATCACAAGTTTGCTCATGTTTGATTGGTAACTTTAATCTCGAGAATATATATTAACTTGCCAACCAGACAACAATATGTTAAGTGTAACAAGATATAAAATTATAACATTACAAGAATACACAAATATTTAGATTTTAAACCTAAATAATACATTTCCTCCAATTACAGCAGCTTTGAACATAATTAGTGTTGTATCTTATATAAACATTGATTGACTCCACAATAACAATGTTTCAATTGTTATGGAATGTGCATAACATTAAAACAATTTGCAATTAGTCATTACATTAAAAATAATTAACAATTGATTAAAATTTTTATACATAAAATCAAAAGATTTTATTCAAAATTAAATATTTACAAGGCTGACTAAAATAATTCATAAAATAAATTTGTTGATAAAAAAAAAAATCATTAATTTCATATTAGTAGTCATTGACTGCTGATATAGTGAAATATATTAAATAAATATAATAATTGATGTGGTAGTTATTTGGTATAAAAAAATATAGTTTAATAAGCTGTTATATTTAGATTGTGTATATCAGAATGATTTATGGCAAAAAAAGACAAAGATAGATATATAATAAATGTTACTTCACCAAGAATATTTACTAGTTTCAAAATACAATAATGTTGAAGACCCTTTATTGGCAATGCTCCTGTAGCAAAAGATATACATATATATATAAATATATATATGTATATATATATGTATATGTATATATATGTGTGTATATAATATAAGTAAAATAATAACATAATTTGTTACTTACTGGTCTTCTCACTATGATCTGTGGTGGATTCCCACTGGTACTGGCTTGGCTTATCACTTCCGTGCTTGTTACAGGTTTCAAACCAGTTGGTGTCTGGATATAAACCACATGCGGCACATTCCTTTGTGGAGCACGGAGCACCGGGCCCGAGCTACCATTACTAGGTAGAGCCAACTGTATTGCGTTGCTAGGAGAGTTTGGTATTTGTACTACAGTTGAATTCGATGCAACTTGCATTTGAGATATTGAGGTTGTGTTATTCATTTTAACTTGAACTCCTGTTGAGTCAGGGATTTGGAGCTGAGTTGAACTCGACACATTCATGTCAGTATTAGCATCAATATTACCAGGCCTTGCATTTGAACCCATATGAACATGGATTATTGAACTGTGCAATGGTTGAGGATTTTGTAACAATGGCATAGATGGCAAAGTTTGCCCTGTCAACTGAATGTTCTGACTAACAGGGGGCAATTGTAAAGGAACATTAATTGTATCACCAGCTGGCAATTGTACAGGTACATTGGTTGTACCTGAAACCTGAAGCGGGAGACTAACAGGGTTTATTTGTAACGGCATGGTACTTGTTGCAGCTGATAGTTGAACTGGAACATTGATGTTAGAAGTAGATCCAGGTATTTGTACAGGTACATGTACTGTGGATAGCTGGAGGGGATATGGTGAATTATTTGTATGAATTTTAACTGGAGCTATTGAATGTGTAACTAAATTATGAGTGATTGGCATCGAGCTCTGAGGCGCCTGCACCGAGGACACGATCATGCTGCTCGAGATTGGCGCCTGAAAATAGTTAAACCAATGTCAATGGGGGCATACAATATTTGTTGCAAACTACGAGAGTAGTTCAACTCACGCGCAATGTGTTTAAGAGCACATTATGCTGCGAACTGTTTTGTGATATATTTCCACTGAAGTTCGTATTAATGGCCTTTAACAATCTTTTTTTCAATATTTCTGTTTTCGGTTCGTCAAAGTTTTGAAGTGCATTATTGTGCTGCCCTTCCATTGCTAGCCCCCAAAAACATTAGCCGAATCATTACCGTTGTTTTAATTAACTTTTACAATTCATTATTGACTACCTGTAACGTTTTTAAAAATAAAATTTTGTCAACTAAAAATTATCACATCGCATAACTCACTTTAAAAATAATTAACACGCATTGATAAAGTTTGTTAAAATATAAATTATCTTAAAAAAATTATATTATTAATTGATTCGCATTAATCAAAATTATAACATTTTTCTTTCGCGACTATCGCACTCTATCAATTGTGCAGCTACTTTTGCAGGACCACAACCTTTTAAAAAGAAAAGTTCTCGAAAGACTAAAACATCAGTTTGTTACTTACATTTAGTACTTTGGGGATAAAGAAGAATTTTCTCGGTAATATTCTACCTATTACAAATCCATTCTCGTCTTTCAAACCACTAAAGAAAAATAAATTACGTTCAGCAAAGCGACGAATTTTACCTGCCTACACAACTGGTAATAATTCTGACAACATAGCCGAATTATTACAACGTTCCTTAGGTTGGTACTTTCGAAATTTTCGGCCAATCAACTTCAAGCATTTCTATGACGATGCTTTCGCGCCCGATTATTCAGCTAAAAAAATGAAAGATAAGTGCTACAAAATTAACATAACTATACAATACATAACAAACTATAAATGAGGAAAAAAAGGATTTTGATTTTTAGTTACATAGGGCTCCAATTATATAAATCATATCAACTGTTAAATTTTGTCCATTTTCTTTTGTTTTTTATTACTAAGGCTAAATATTACACAAACAATGTTTTATTTTTGTAGTAAGTATGAAAAATGTTAAAAAAATATATTACTTTTTGTTACGTAATTAAATAAATTTCACATTATATGTAGTAAAAAACGGTATGGCTTAAAACATCTATTAATAATTATTCTTCAAGTAACATCTATGTCATTTTATTGTAAACACAATATAAACAGGAAATACCGGAATCGGAAATTAAATACCTACCACTCCATTTAAGTTAAGAATTCAGCGTTACGTTCCCGCTACGAGTTTCCGTTTTACTATTTTCCGTTCGGATATTTAATGTAAATATAAAAAACATGCATCTTGAATATTTCTAAATAAACAAAACGGATTTAAAGTTTCAATGATATTTGGAATCAATCACTAATATTGATATATGAAATAGACAGAAAATTTGTAGTACGCAGATTAATAAAATAAATATTTTAAATAAAATGGAAAAATTGTGTATCCGAGTTGAAATATGAATATCTGTTTTTAACCAATGGCCTTCATGATATAGGAACAAAAAAAAACTAGTACTGAGCAACAAGTGTTTTTTTTAGATATTTACATTGCATCTTATTACGTAAATGTAAAATGTTTTACTACTTGTATTCTTTTGCTTAAGAAGAAATTATAAAAAAAAAATCTGTAATTTAATAATTACATATTTTTTATTATTCATATAAATATATCCTATTATTAAAGGTTATCGAGGGTGATGAAAACGATTTTTGGGCGATTTGTGTAAGATTCTGCAATATGCTATACGTATCTAAAAGTAAACATACTACACTCAACAAAAGGAAGGCACTTTTCTAATTATGATAACATAAATTTCTTTGTTTTTTTATTTCATTTACTTTTCGGCAAAACCCCTAGTAGGTGTTGCAGCACTAAATAAAAAAATCTCATCAAAATAAGCAACTGTCAACTTCTGAGATATTACTTTCATAGGCAATTGAAAATATTACCTAAATATAATCATCATTATAAGGTTTAGAATTTTGATAGTGTAAATACGTTCTTTCACGCTATCTACATTTTTTTAAAGGTATGCACACAAATTAAATTGATTTTACAACTTGTTCCCATATTATTATGCGCGATAATTTATTTTTATGCAAGTTGATGAAAGTAGGATTCTTTCGCAAGATATTGCCGGTTTTATTTCTTTGTGATAGGTAATTATTATTTATGAAATATGTATGTAGTTTTATTTATTTTTTTTATTTCGAATAGGACTGCAATTAATAAAAATAGAACGGTAGCGTTTTTATTTCGTATTACAATAAGGCGTAAATAATACTATGTTGTAGAATATGTTAATATACAAAGATTATGAAAGTATATGGAATTAATATATATCAACATAATAATAAAAATGAATAAGAGAAATACTACTAGACTTCATGAGTGTGGTCAAACAACCAGTCTTTCGTTACCATCTAGCTATAGTATATGTGAGGTAAACCGATTGACTGTGTTCTCAGTTATTATAAAAAAAATCCAGTCATTTCTCAATCTGCTCATCTATTTTTACTTTTTAGTGATTCACAATTCTATTCTGGCTGAATTTACATTATTCTGCAGATTGAGTTGTTTTTAAGTTATAAGATAAAATAAAAATGCATTAAAACATTCAATATGCACTGGTTGTAATTTTTTTTTTATTTAGTAGTTTTACTATGCAATACCAAAACATACTAGTTAGCTGAGTGTAGTGTGCTACACTATAAATTTTTATCAAGTAACAACTACTTCTAAAAGTACAATTTGCACAAACTTGTGTTAATAATAAAAAAAATGCAGAAAAGTGAATAGTTCCAGTGTACTACATTTATCCTGTTGGATGTTGTAGTATAGATCATTTCTCATTATTTTTTCATTAAAGAAAAACAAAAATAACTTGACTTGTCTTCTTCTCATTGTTAGAACAGCAGATTTTAAAAGTAAACTATATTCTTTTTTTTCTGATGGTGCTATATAAGATGATACAAACTCTACATTGTACTCCTCACCTTGCGATGTAAAATGTTAAGTCTAGTTACCCCAGTAATTTCACTATCTATATCCCTTTAAATTGGGACACAACA
Organism: Ornithoptera alexandrae; assembly: GCA_029030555.1. Taxonomy (NCBI): domain Eukaryota; kingdom Metazoa; phylum Arthropoda; class Insecta; order Lepidoptera; family Papilionidae; genus Ornithoptera; species Ornithoptera alexandrae. The sequence continues at coordinate 436,354 of JARDVY010000037.1, forward strand.
ATGTATGCACAATACTGTTTGGTGGCAAAGATTGAAGGAGCTGTGATGGTACTTAGCTAGGTCTCCAGCAACGGAGCCCCTTTTCTTTTGTTTCGGGGGGAAATTTTCGAAGGACATTATGCTTCTGGGGGGATATCAGGGTTATGTGAGATTTCCACTCACTACAACCTCCATGGTGGTTTGCATCAGTGCATTCGGAGAGGCTCTGGGATCCTTTAAAGAATGCACCGGTGCCTCTCTACACTTTCTTTGAACACATTTCTGATGGGGGGCTTAACTGTCCTAGACTGTCCCACACAGGTTTGCTTGTTGAGCGATAAGGGCCCCCACCTTCAAGGCACATGAAACTCCTAGACCTATTTAGTTGCCTTCTATGACAGGCAGGACTTACCTTAGTCCTATTCTTACGTGCCCGAGACTATAGGGCACCTTCACTAAAACATGTTGCTAAGGAAATGAGGAAAGTCTTAAACTAATCGACCTTTGACCTATTCTTTTAGTTATTATGTTTAAAGTAAAAATATTCTGCTTCTTAGGTAGCTGCTTTCGGATGCTGAAAGTAAAAGATGAGCAGCCAACACCAGTATATGACAGTGAACAACTCTCCCAGCACAAGAGTGGGAGATATTGAACACATAAGTTAGTATATCAAAGTTAAAGTTTCATCTGCTTTTACACCTGTACAAAACTGAAATTGAGGCTCTAAATACAAATAGTTTGTCTTAACCCTCTGTGATATATAATAAGCTTTTATTCAAATACTTTACATGCTTCTCTATCAGGTCACCTGTCCGAACACATTGGATCACTCTGCCTATCATCGGAATACTCTGATGTGACATTGATTGTTGAGGGCCAACGTATCCCTGCTCATAAAGTGATCCTTGCTGCAAGCAGTGATTATTTTCGGGCTCTACTTTATGGAGGCATGAGGGAGGCTAATCAGGTGGATGTCCATAAGTTGCTTAATTATTATTTCTTATTTAAATTACTGTACTTAAGTTATTGGATGTTTAAAAGTGGAAGTGTTATTTCTAATAACACCCTGTGTATATACATGCCATGTTGAAAGTATACTTCTTTTACTTAATTATGGAATAGTAATTAAGTCAAGACTTTGCCTGTTGGGCATTTCAAAACTGATTATTTTACATACAGGCGGAGGTTGAGCTGCAGGCGCCACTACAGGCTTTCAAGGCACTGTTAAGATACGTTTATTCTGGTAAGTTGTTATTAGACTATTACTAGATTTATATTTGCTTGTGCTTATAATATCTAATTGTAACCTTTATTGACTTGGTGCACATTGATACATTTCATGTATAACATATAGGGCACATGGGTTTGTCCTTGCTTCGCGAGGATACAGTACTCGACATGTTGGGGTTGGCGCACCAATTCAACTTCCAGGAGTTAGAGGCTGCCATATCGGATTACTTGCGGCAGGTGCTCGCGCTGAGGAACGTTTGTGCGGTACTCGACGCTGCTAGGTAATGTACTTTCAATGTCAACAATAATAAATGATTTGATTCATTTATTATAGATTATGCACTCGAAACGGCGGCCGGAAATGTTCAGATGTTTAAAGTAAAAGGGAGATAAGTGGTGGATAGATGAAGTTGATCATGATGACTTATTGTAGAATTTACCGGTGGTCGTCAGTCTTTATTGCCGGAAACCATCTAGGTAGGTATCACCCCAGCTCCTATTTCTGCTACCAAACAGTAGTGCGAAAACACTACTGTCTTCCGGTTTGAAGGGCGCTGTAGCTAGTGTAATTACTGGGTTTACGAGAATCAACGTCGTACGTCTGGGGCGACGAGCGCAATGTGGTGCAGTATATATAGCATCCTAATTACCGCCACGTTATTATGGGTAGGCGTATCATTTATCATCAGGTGGTCAACCCGCTAGTCTCATCGCTTAATTGAATAAAAAAAAGGTGAATGCAAAAGGAGAAATTTCTTACCCTTTTTAAACGCATTAATAGAAAAGGCAGAGAAGAGCAAATTTTACAGAAACATTTACGTATCTTATTCATATGCAAAACTTAAAAAAAACGTGTGTGCCAGTTTGTCGCCGATAGCTCGTTGGTTTCTTGGTGTAACAGTGCCAGCCAACGGAGCGAAGCTGGCGCGGAATTCAAATACTCCACATGCGCTGAACCGTGCATGCAATTATCATTGTTAAATTCAGTTTCCATACCAATTAAACATTCATAATAATTAGAAGATTTCAATGTAACTAGAACAACAGTCAATTCTGTTGACTGCCGGGCTTTTACTACTATACCATAATAGGATTTAATTTAATAATATGCATTGTTTATTTTTATGTGTTGTTGCAAAATGCCAAAGAAACATTTTGATTATAAAAAATCAAAAATCATTGTACTTTAAAAACTTATATTATCCTTTCGAATTCTTAAAGCCTAGTGGCTACTGAGTTTGAGCAACTCCTCAATTACTATATAGTATAGGTAAAAGATTCTTTATAAAAAAAAGTTACTCACCAGAAATAAAAAAGGCTTATGTAACATCATTCTGCTATTCTGTCCCTGGGCTGCTTCAATCATTGCATTATATTACATTAAAATCTAAGTATAACTCAATGACTTAAGTCCGAACATCTATAAAGCCTATATCATCAGATTAATTCTGCAGACTCTACGGGTTGGACGCTTTGATGGACTACTGTTACAACTTCCTGGATAGGAATGCCACTGAAGTTCTTCAGCATGACTCCTTTTTGCAACTGTCAGTGGTAAGTATTGTTATATTTTTACATTATAGCTGTCTCCATTAATCGGTCTACATTTGGTTGTGTTTACAATAAAAAACTCGCGAATCAAATATATATCTGTTTTTTTGTACTATTGTTTCTCTTTTATGTTAAAACGATTTTAACATAGTATAATCCACGCATATTTCATACCACTTGCTAGAAGCAGTGTATAATTTTGCGCTCATTGCCTTAACATGTAGGTGATCACGTATTGACCCTTTTAGAGTTTTTAACTATTACTATCCAAAACCGGATCTTTCTGTCCCTGAGCGCTAGTGGTCACTGAGGTGGCACTGGTTAAGGACCAACAGGGACTGGTATTTAGTAAATTATATGTAAATTTTGCAGGAGGCACTGCAAGGGTTACTGGAGCGAGATTCGTTTTTTGCGCCGGAGGTGGATATATTCAAAGCGGTCTGCAGCTGGTTCAACGCCAACCAGCAGTGGGTCAAGTCCGAGAGTGGGATGATGCAGGTTGTAAGTGAAATACATTCACCACCATCATCGTTACAGACTTATGTCTTCTTTAAAAATAAGTGTTGCCGTATTAGTCACGCGGCACCGCGAGGCATGAGTAAAGTTGCACCATGCGATATCTTGTCCAGGAGAAAATCTTGAAGTGCGTGCGCTTGACACTGATGAGCTTGGAGGAGCTACTGACTGTGGTGCGGCCATTCTCGTTGGTGACACCCGATATGCTGCTCGACGCCATACAAGAGAAGACGCAGACCAAGAGTACAGATCTACGCCACCGCGGTCTCCTACGTGAGTATTAGAATTATTCCTTTTTAATATTTATCAATGTAACCTTAAATTGTTATATATATATATATATATTTACGGTGATAGAAGTTATTCTATATGAGAGAGAAAAAGCGAGAAAGAGATAGTGAGAGGGAGGGAGAGAGAGACTATTATTAGTAACATTAAGTTACTTTGCGATAGAGGCGCAGAGATGTCAGGTTTACCACACACAACATAAAAGTGAATGTTTCACCGTGCCGTTGGCAGCAGTGCCTGAGGAAAACGTGGCGACGCCGAAGCGCGGCGCGCGCGTCATATCCGGTGACATGCGCTCCGCGCTGCTCGATGGCGACACGGAGAACTACGACATGGAGCGCGGCTACACGCGCCACACCATCAGCGACGCCCCCGACAACCCCGGCATCCTGGTGCGCCTCGCCACTAGTACCATCATCAATCATCTGCGGCTCCTGCTCTGGGATCGCGACAACAGGTCACTCTTCATCTTTCATATACTTTCGATCTGGTTAGAACTATGTGTTGAAGACTTGCCTTCTGTTTAGGTCGTACGCGTACTACATCGAGGTTTCGGTGGACCAAAAGGACTGGGTGCGCGTGATAGACCACAGCAACTATTTCTGCCGGTCCTGGCAGAACCTATATTTCGAGGCGCGAGTCGTGCAATACATCAAGATCGTGGGCACCAGCAACACCGTCAACAAGGTCATTGAGCTTAAATCACCTAGCGTTTATTTCACGCAGGCGTGTTTTAAATCTAGGTTACGGTTAGGATGCAGGGGTTCAGTGAGTCACATCAGGGTTTTTTCAGTAAAGATTTTTATAGTACAGTTATTTTATTTTATTTTGTATTATATTGAGAGAGAGAAAGATCTTCCAGAGATTTTTCTAATTTCGATAGTTCACGACGATATATTAAAATAGATTTAAGTGCCACAAATACTTGTCCACAGCTATGCTCGGCACAGAGACCCTAGGAAATTGGCATTTAATTTTTATCTGCTCAAAATTCAAATGCTATAACAATGTTAGGTTACTTTTTTATTACAATTTATAGTTTCTAATCACGTAGGCACATTACTCGAAGGACCCATGGCCGAAGCGGCGATAAGGTCATTGAGTGGTGCTCGTGTACCGGAAGACGTAGTGTCGAGAGGCCAACCACAACGTGGACTGACGATCTGGTGAGAGTCGTGGGAACCCACTGGATGCGAGCAACGTGGATCCATTGATGTGGCGATCTTTGAAGGAGGCTTATGTCCAGCAGTGGACGTCTATCGACTGTTGATGAGTCAACTGATTCAGTACAATTTCAGAACTTTTATGAGATATATTTTACTGGACATTTCCTAAACCTGGGCGACATTCTAACTCTGCCATACATAGTTATGGAACTGATCACCTTTTGTTACAAGACAAGTGTTATGCCACTGCGCCACAGAGACTGCTGCGAACTCTTTCATGGTACGGATGTTTATGTGGTGTGGTGCAGGTGTTCCACGCGGTGGCGCTGGAGGCGATGTACACGGCGCGCGTGCCGCCGCTCTGCAACGGCCTGGTGCGACCCACACATAACGTCGCCACGGTCGACTTGGCCGCAGTCGTCATCGAGGGTATCAGGTACGTCACCTGACGTGAACGACGGATGTGGATTGTTATAAGCATCGGCTTTGAAGAAAGGACAAGTCCCGCAGGGGGTAGATAAAGGCTTTGGTAACTATATAGTTGTATTATTGGTGATAGGTCTCTGTTGCTGGAGACCGCCTAGGTAGGTACCAACCATCGCGGTTCCTATTTCTACCGCCAAACAGTACTGTGCAACCATTGCTGTTTTTCGGTTTATAAGGCCCTGTAGCTAGTTTAATAACTGAGGTAAAAAGACGACATCTGGTCATCAAGGTGTTAAGCACGACGTGCTACAGTGTATATGATTTAGTATTTTGGACTTTATAACTTTGTTAATCTATGGAAAGTTACCATAAAGGCTGATCATCATATTATAGATTATACAACTGTTCATCTAATGTAAATAAGTAAAAAGGGAGTTCAGATTAAATTTCTTTTTATAATGTGGTTGGAGCAAAAATTTTTCTCAAGTCTTCATCCCTTAATGTTTTATGTTATCTGTATATCAATATGGTGTTATTTTAAAATGGTTAGTTATGGTTAATGAATTTTTTTGGTTACTACCGTGACAGTCGCTCTCGTAACGCCTTGCTGAATGGTGACACGGAACACTACGACTGGGAGCAGGGCTACACTTGCCACCAGCTCGGCTCTGGTGCGATCGTGGTGCAGCTCGCGCAGCCGTACATGCTCGGCTCGATCCGCATGCTCTTGTGGGACTGTGACTACCGGCACTACTCGTACTACGTCGAGACCTCGCTCAACTATTGGCACTGGGACATGGTCGCTGACCGCACCAGAGATCACTGCAGGTCACTATTTCACTACTGTTTAATCCTTACTGATGAAGCTTACCGATATCACTTAAAAGCATCATCTCTAATTAAACTTCCCTTGTCAAGTAGTTTGCGCAGATATTACTGTCTTCTAATTTGAATAATGCTGTAGCTAGTGAAGATACTAGGGGTAATGTAGTAAGGGGTTATAATCACCTGGCGCAAAGGTTACCACTGCACAATAGTGTTGTAGATATATCATAGTAATTGCTTCCCACACTTTGTTATATCATATATTAGTATAATAATAATAAGAGCTCCTTTTAATGTTTCCACTGTCCAATTATAAATGAAAAAACTATAAACTTTTGACTACTCGATCAACATTACCTGTAATAGCGTTTGTGATTAATTAAGCTCATTAATAATCACAATATTGCAGGTCATGGCAGGTGATCTACTTCACTCCGAGGCCCGTCTCCATCATACGAATCGTCGGCACACACAACTCTGTCAATGAGGTAACATCCTCTTAAATTTTATTTATTTTGAGCTGCAGCAAGTTGAGGAATGTGATATAAATAAGTTGTATTGTAATGTTAAAAATAAGTTGTGTTGATTAATAAATAAGTTTAAACACTTTACCATAAACAATATTCAACTTCAGTTCACCACCAGCCCGACCATAAGTTATTAGCAAACACTCGGTTTACTACCAGGTACCAATACATTTTTTCTTAAAGTTGAACTGTCAGGCCTTCAAGTAAATACACGATATAGTGAATATGACAAATGAGTCATTCTATGTAACTGTTGGTAGTATTGCACTATCAGGATTAGGTTACTTATCATCATCGGCCGAAAGACGGCCACTGCTAAGCTCACCTATGAAATTATACATGGATAGGATCGGAATCGAAGTTTACGGTCTACTAGTATGCATCCGCCTCCTTAAGACCTCATCATCCCTATAGCCTAGCCTCGTTGATACCGCCAGAGTAATGTGCTCAATCTATTATCATTTAAAGCCAGTAATACCTTGGTGTCTATGTGGCAGGTATTTCACCTGGTGCATCTGGAGTGTCCGGCACAAGTAGAGGAGCCGCGTGAAGACCTTGCTACCAAGAAGCAGCGCAACGAGCGAGACGGCACGCGCAACGCCGCCGGTGAGCATGTACATAATATGTATGTGCATGCACACGGTACTCACGATTGTAGACGAAAACGTTAAAATATTGTACGTAACACAGGCACCAGTACGAGCCCTAAGCGCGTCCGTCCGACCTCACCAACCGGATCAGCCGGCTCCACCGAATCAGCCGGGTCCGGCGGCACGGCTCGCTCGGCAAGCTCTGCCGGCTCGGCCGGTTCGCGGGGCGTTCTCCCCGCTGAGACCGCCAAGGAGGCAGCCGAAAGCTACGAGGAGTGAGGGTGCACGCTGTCCTACTGCAACTGTGTGTAAACCCTGACATCTTTTCACCATCTACAGTTTCATACTGCACTTCGTGTACATCGTGCCGTGCAGCTAAGATCCCTGATGATTTATTTTGAAACTGTTCTTGACGTACTTGTATATTAATTTATCGGTATAATAATAATTTACATCTGAAAGGTGTCGTCGTTAGCCGCCATTACGGACAAACCTCGATATATGTAAATATTAATGCCTTAAAGCATTTTACTCATAACACATTGACCGAGTGATTTTATCTAACAAAACTACACTCATAGGAAAATGGCCTCCATCCAGTCTTGCAGAAATGGAAAAAAATATTTGATCGCTGTTTTATGGGAGCTGGAGTTAGAAGCAGTAAAGTTTGTGTTAAGCTGATAATAAATGCAACGGTGACCGAACGTAACTGCTTGATGCTTGATGCCAAAGTTAAAAATAATTTAAACTTCATTTGTGCAGTTAATAAACACATACATCAGGATTGGCATTGAGTTTGTATGAAACTCATGTGAGGACATTAAATGAGAACAAATTAATGCTTTAAACATTTACTTACAATATTTCCTATGCGGACTCAGTAAGAAATCTTTATAATCATTTCAAAATCCATTGATAATGAACTTGTGTGAGAATTTTTTAATAATATGTGCTGTCATTTAATGGCAATACTTCAAATCATCATCACTTGCATGTGGACGACCCATGGGACTCTGGCTATATTTAATATAAGCTAGTATGTATGTCAACTTAAAGCTATAACTTGAGAATGTCATTGACTCCTTCTCGCATATGATAAGCTCTATCGTACACATCTAGTGCACGCACATTCGCACACACAGAAGTGTAATGCTGTAAGTTTACACAGTACCACCTTTTTGTTGTCTTTTAAAACTGCTTCACCAGACATACATACATACATACATAGAAAATTGTATTATTTTTCATTTTTTTACTCTAAAATTAATTTCATAAAATATATACTCGACAAAAACAGTTACATAGAATTTTCCATATTTATATTGATATACAATATTTTTATTTTATATCCTTTAAAAGGGATGTTAGAGAAAAAATAATACAACTCTATTAAATTTACTTTTACCGACATTTGATTTAAATAAAATTCAATATAGTTTTTCATATAAAATATATCTTTGTAAATCCAGTTCTAAAATATTCATCATTTGTCAACTTTTTTTTATTCTAAATATTAAGAAAATAAAAAGATGGCTGATGAATATTTCTATTAAGATTGATTTCTTAAAAGTTAATTTTGCATATTTAAATTTTATCAAAATCGATTTGTAGCAATTTGTTTTAGTTATTTAGTTTGTAAGTTTTATACTTTCTAGTCTATGTATAGCTAACCGACGATTTTAAAATATTATATTCTGATCAACTTTATGTTACAAAAGTTCATCATTACTAATTTTATAAAATTGTACAACTGTTTTATTTAGTACATTTTTAACGAAAAAATAATCTTTTGAAAGATCTTTCAATGTTTCGGCTCTACAAATAAAACAAGTAATATTATGCTCTTAAACATGCTACAAAGCTGTTTTATACTGAAGTGGTTATGTTTTTTTTTATTTATTCCTTAATTTAAAAAATTATGGCCTAAATAACTATACTTATGAATAAGGTTTCATCAACATTTCAAAGATTTTTTAATCGTCACACTGTTCACGGAGTTTCAAAACAGTTTAGTCTTTTAAGTTCTTGTGTTAATGTAATGCTTACAAATTTTACTAAGCCATATTAATTTTTGTAAACTTATATGTAAAATTATGTTAGGCTCGTATTTTTGGAGTTGATGCTGTATTCCTTCTTCTAAGTGAAAAAAGCATTACCCAATTTGAATACTTTTCTACAGTATAACATTGTTGCTAAGTGTAAAGGAATGCAGTCGGTTTATTGAATAACCATTGAGTGTAGTATTGGTTTGATACAAGAGTCGGTATGGAGTACAGTGCAAGTTATTAATTTGTACTGAATCTTTGTTCACAGGATATTTTAATATCACACAGTATTGGGTAGTACGCCAGGTCATATCATTTTAATGTGTTGTTATTTTAGGTCGTAAATTGAATGAATTAAATCTAAGGAATGTTCTTGTTATATTATTCGGATGTTGTGTATCAATATATCTTTCACTTAAACCATATTCATGTTGATATACTGCAGTAATATCTGTTACCTGTTCAAAGAGATAAAAATGTAAAAACCTTTATTTAAAAATACCTATATATGTGTAATTATTTTCACGGTGATGGAACAAACGGTAGTTTGTGATCGCACTCAAGCATCTGTTTTTACATGTAAAACATAAATAGATTTCTTCACACTTTCTAATTAAATATATACTCTAAACTAAGTATGAAGGAACATATAAATATAGGATTTATCATTGTGGTCATCACCACTATCAGTTTTTTTAACCATTGGATTAAATTATTTTACTATGTTAAGCTTTAAAATCGTTGAATTAATTAATGGACAAAGAATAAAATATTTTTAGTTTTATTTAAGACATTTGATAAGCATTAACCATGTAATGATTGTAATTACTTTTAAGAGTTGAGGTCATTGAATTGATTGCTGTGATATTGGAAGGCTTGTGGAGGCAGAGCAGAGGAGTTGAGGATTTAGCTATAATGTTTTTAGTTGTGATTATGTTAGGCTGTAAGAACAATGTGAAATTAAATGATTTTCAATAAAGTTAATATTGTGTAAATTATCTGTTATATTTTTATTATTGCATTATTTGTATTATAAGTTATACACCATAAGAAATAAAAATGAAGTAAATTTATTCATTCAAAATCTATCTTCTTTTCTTTAAGTTGCAGTGTTTTTGTTACATTGAAGTGAAAACAATAACATTGAAAAACAATCTTAAATGTATTTTATAGTTGAATTTTAAATTAAATTAATTAAGGCTTAGGTTCATACTGTGCATTGAGATAAATGCCGAGATTTCTTTTTAAATATTATAATATTCTTTTGCCAATAAATAAAAGTCTGTTAATTTCATACATATTTAATAATAATTATGTAATTTGAGGACCCCTTTCTCTTACAATAGCTTTATTTTGCTTAAATAATTTACTAGGTTCTACTATATTCAAATTATTAGCTTCAGCAAAATCGTCTAACCTTTTCCGTATTAAACACTTCAGCTCCTCCACAGAACTTCCCTTTAAAGCAGAAATTCCAATTATATCATTAAAGGAAATCATTTTTTGTGGCCGTAGTTCTTCTGGTACATTATTAATAACATTTCCTATATTTGATATAGATGCTTTAACATCCTTGAAAATTTCATCAGCACCATGTAAATCCATTTTATTTACTGCTAGTATAGCTGGTTTATCTAATAGCTCCTCATCATATAATTCCAACTCTTTGTTAAGCAGTAAAACTGTTTCTAAACATGACCTCATTGGATGTTTTGGTGATAGTCTAAAGCCATTTACATCAGCAATAAAAAGCAATAATTTTGTTCTTTCTACATGTTTTAGAAATTTATGACCCAAACCAATATTAATATGTGCCCCTTCTATTAAACCTGGCAGATCAGCTATGGATATTTGTCTCAGATCTTTGTATTCAATCATTCCTTTATTTGGTTTAATGGTTGTGAATGGGTAACTAGCTATACGAGGTTTTGCCTTTGATAATGCTTTCAGCAGTGAACTCTTACCCGCGTTTGGGAAGCCTACAAGGCCTACATCCGCGATCAATTTCAAATCTAAACGCACATGATGTATTTGTCCATAATGACCTAGAAATTTGTTATCAGGATTGCCACCAGGCCCGCCCCTAGCCACGATAACTGTATCTCCTTCTTTATCTATAGAACCAAGAACTTTTCCATCTTCGTTATATACTGTAACACCGAGCGGCACTTCGAGTTTTACATCTGTACCAGGACTACCTACTATCTTTGTTTTGCGGCTATCTTCGCCATGGCCAGCATTGATTGTCTTTGCACGATATTTTGTCATAATATTTCTAAGGTTAGCATTTTGATTTCCAATGCAATAGATGCATCCTCCTTGCCCACCCAGTCCACCAAACTTGGGTAGGCCGGTGCCTCCCGTGCCCCCTTTGACATGTAATCTAACTGTATCTATAAATTTACTACGTAAATAACCCCGTGGTATTTTTATATCTTTGGTCGCCAAACAAATCCTAGTTATGAAAACCATAATAAAAACTGTTTAAAATTATTGTAGTCTAACATCACTGTAACCAATAAATTTCGTTTTGACATATAAAGTAAGGGTGAAGCGTATTTATCATAACATATATAAATCACGAATATTTGAAGATAACAGATAACAGTTGTTCTTGCGATGTTGTTATATCTGTTAATAAATATCATTTATAATTCACTACACTGAAGTTATTAAACCCCTATCAACAAACATCATTTTCAGTATTCGATAACAGGCAATCACTAACAGTAACATAGCTTGAAGTAATAGAACAGCCAATAAAATGAAACAACTATTCTTGACTTTGTCTTTTATATAATATTGTCATAAGCTAAAACGAGACACACCTAGTATTTATTTGAAATAAACCAAAATTATAGTAAGTCGTTTCATTAGAAGAAATCCTCTTTGAAAAGCGAATTTTAAATTAGATCGTGTTATGTTTACTTTATTAATCTATCTCGCTCACACCTATTTGATAAACCGTTGTTAAAACGAGAAGTACTTAGTATTATAACCCGAAAAATACAAATTGTAATCTCACTCCTTGACCCTTCTTTGCATGATTTTTTCTTTATCGGTAAAATAAACCCAGGTAATATAATTCATGTTCAAAGTTAGCGGACAAATGGTTAAAAAAAAATTTTGTATATATTTACAGTATGAATTTGGAAAAAAACAATATGATGGAAATTTTCATCATCATGCAAAGTTAGGTCATTAGCTTAGTACTAAATTGAAATAAAAGAGGATATCATTGGATACTTTTTTATTTTTTATGATAATAAACAAAACAATTATTATTTTTATTTAGACACAAATTGACTACATTTACTACAAGAAATTATAGAATACCCTTTTAGACTTAAGATATTTGCATCAAATGACCCACCCTCTGTTGCCCAATGTTCAGTACCTTATATCTTTTGAAAATGGAGGAGCTGGGCAAGCCTTTTTTCTTTTTGTTTCTTTACCAGTTCTTTTATTACAAAGAACATAGGCTAATTCATTTCTGAATTGGTTAATTATAAGTAGATTTTTCTTATAGTAATTTCTTTCCATGGCATTTTTTCTATAAATTACCCATACATTTATTTACTGCAAGATCAGTAAGTGAATTTTTTTTTATGAAGGCTGTCATGTTCTGGGTGTCCTGCGGGTTTATGAAGGACATTATTATTGAAATCTACTGATAACTTAATTTTTCCAAATTTATTCAATAGCATTGTTGAAGCACTTGGTTCATATTCAAGGTTTGAGGACTAGTACAATCTAGTGCTGGAAAATTTCTGCACTGACATGTATAAAAGAATGCCAAAGAACTTATGTCAGATTCAGTAAAAGATGTAGATGAACTGGGGTTACCTTGTTTTAGATATAGGCTTGTTTATTCCACTAATCTATAGACAAAATGCTTTGTAAAAAATTAGTGAAACACTGGTATGGGATTTCTAGTTGAGTTATCTCATCAGAAGCGAAATTACCCAAGAAAGTAGTTTTGTCCATAACATACACCATGTTCCTTTTTTCCATATCAACTTTCTTTTGTCACTGGGATAACTGAGCAAATAGTTAGATTGCTGATCATTTACCTCCTGATCAAGAGGAGAATCAGTGTCAAAAGTTTCATGTACCATAACAGTAACTACAGTTTCCTCAACTTCATTATCTTCGTAATTTTTATCCTCCAAGTATTTTCTTAGTTCATCAGCGTCGTGCATCTCATCATCAGAGTCTTTGTCATGAGACTATCTTGTGATAGCCAGCCGTCTTCCAACCGAGTCAAATAAGCTTTGATTTACTTCTCATTTAGGGGTTTTTAGAATAATAACAAATAATAAACAATGAGTAAAAATATTTTTTTCACACATTAGATGAGTAACTGCAAAATTCTTTCAGGTGGTATTTTTTAAATTAAACGCAAACTTCTTGTTCCAAAATTGTTATAAGAATAATAGAAACATGTTACAAACTTTTCTTCCACGCGTTTTCACTTTTTTAGCAATAAAAACTCAAATATAATAAAAAAAACTTAAAACGAAATCATATGTTTATTACAACTACAATAAACAGCAGAATGACAAATATTAGCTAGTTTTACTGATAGTGACTCTTGCTTATTTTTTACAGCTATGTTTTGTTTTTATGCAATGGGCATTAAAAAGGTATCCAGACACGATAAACTAAAGTGAACAACCATTCTTATAATTTTTGGACATTCAATGTTATGATGGAAATTCCACTATCAAGCGAAGAGGCATTAATTAGTTCATGTTAACTATTATTTCGTTGATTAATTTATCTTACTCATACTCATTCTTTATACGGTTGCTAAAACGAGACGCACCTAGTATTATATTTCGAAAAATACAATTGCAAAAAAATAACAATTGTTGTTTCATAACAGAAATTGGTACCTGATATTATTGCGTAACAGTAATAACAGATATTATGTTTGCTCTGTTATAACCCACTTCTAATATATAGTCGAAAGTTACACAGATTCATTAATGACAGAATAAATGAAATAAAAAAATGTTGCATATATTGATGATGTGATAATAATGCGATTGTCTTTTCATAAGATTATTTTTCCTCTATAATGCTTAGTCCATAGCTAAGGACTAAAATTTTATTTCATGCCAAATATCAATAAAAGCGAAGATGGTTAAGAGTGCTCAACTAAATTACTCTGGTTCTCTTATGTTGACATGCAAAAAACGTTAATGGCCCAAAATTTATCAAAGGCGGTGGAATCTGGCCAATTTGGTTTAAAATAACGCTGTCACAAAATACTCAAGCTGATCATGGCACAAACTCAGTAGATAACTTTGTGTTACAAGGTAAGCGTTCAGTTGCTGTGTCATGGAAGCTAGTGATAATAATCAGTAAACGGCACTTAAGTTTTTGTTTTACTTAAGTATATATATCATTTTCATAAAGTTCAAGTTTAAAATAATATCTTGTAAAATGACAGCAAGCACGAATTTTAGTTGCACAACTCGGCACCAGAATGCTCGAGTACAATTTTATAAATATTATCAAGACTAAGAAAAAAGTTTTAAAATACCTAAATGTATATTCAATACTCGCAAATAACACATACTTTCGTTTTCTGTATTCATTGGAAAAAGATATAGATTTAAGCCTTTTAATTTAAATACTCGTTATATTAACAGCAAAAGTTTGAGTAGAGCCAAAAATACGTAATCTACAGCATAGAAAAATATTCCACAAACGATCTCGTTTTAAAAAAAAAATGGTACAAAAGCTTTAAAGTAATCAATACTTCACGATTTGGATACTTGAAAGGTTGTTCTCGGTCTCCCTCTGCGCGTACTCGGAAGAAAATACCAGATTTATAACAGCCGCGCAGTTACAATCGATCTCTCCATCGTAGCGTACTAGTGTTAGCTGCAAGGTGAAAATGTGAAAAATATACAAATGAAGAAATAAAAGCTGCGGGCGGCGATTATAATACATTATAAAATACGTAACTCGTTAAAAATGGGTTTGAAACCGCGCCAAATGGTTCTTATATTTATTTTATTTAACGTTTTTTCTTACTTATCAGCAAGCGAAGGCGATCGATCGCCCTTTTACCAAAAGTGCGTGAATAACTGCTTGAACATCAACTGTACAGATGGTAAAAACTGTTTTATTGATTTATAATTCTTTACACTGATTGGAAATCTGATTTTCATAGGCTTGGTCAAAACATCATAAAATTGTTAAGAAATAAAAAACAGTAGTTTTATTAGCATTTTTTTTTAAGCCATCTTAATTTCATATAATATTTATAGATTATAGTTTAATAAAATTAAAGCCCCCATGTACTAGCATCCAATCAAATGTGTATTATTAAAAACTTAAACCGAAAGAAATAAAAGTATCTTTTTTTTTATTTTTATCTCTTTTTATTGTATCTTTATCTTTTAGCTATATAGTTTTACAGAGTACTTGTTATCAAAAATTATGCAATTATAAGGATGAGTTGAGGCATTTTATGTTAACATTTTGCTTTTAGATGTTAAATAAGAATCTTTTATGGAAACATGACTGAGCAAACTGTGGATTAATTTTTTAGTTAAGCATGTTCCAATTTATTTAAATTTTGGTTCTTATTTTTACTGTTTCTTTAAAATAACTGTGGGCTTGTGAGTTATTCAACAGTCAATATCACTACTCACAACTGTTAAAATTAAAATATTTTAAGGAGGATCATCGTATGCACCAAAACTGGCTATGCAATTGGCTTATAACACAGAGCTGATTGTATGGAATTGCCTAGATGACTGTCGTTACCACTGTATGTGGCGCACAGTGGACATTTTACAAGCAAGAGGCTATAGGATACCCAAGTTCCATGGCAAGGTTAGTAGATGGTACATAATATGGCAACATCTAGTTTTTTTAAGCATTTTATCTATATAAGTTTTATTAATGACCCTAATACTTTTCATTGTTTTAAAAATAGAAAAACTTATTGCATGGGATTATGTAAGCTCTCTGGCTTGGAACTT